>CAHIKZ030000152.1:225000-352500 GCA_903632075.3 Acanthosepion pharaonis
CTTGGCATGCTTTTGTACAATGTAGCCGTCCAAACTCTGATCAATGTCTGAAGCAATATTCATCGGATGACTTTTGCAAACGGTGAACGGTTCCTTCTTCTATGCACCGTGTATCTTCATGAAATTGGCCATGATGCCTTTCTACAATTTCCTATCATTTGCAGATATTAATAAATTCTATTTTTTTTTTATCTCTCCTAAATCATGTCCTGCCATCCATTTACTCAAGCTCGCTAGGTAGGTCATGCGTTGTTTTCCTCTCTGTCCTGTGAGTATCACATTTTACAAGCCCTCTTTCCTCATTATGCGCTCTAGAAATGCCCACTGTCTGTTCCTGATTTTAAGTGTGTGTCCTTTTTGTTTACATTTTCTCTAAAACATAAACATTACTCACATTCTTGGGGGAGTTGTAAGAATAATTCTTTGGATATTTTTAGTACATATTAGATTAACAATTTTTTTTTTGTGAGAATAGCAAATATTTTCCAGGTACAAATGAGCTTACGGTCACGTGATATTGAAGCTCCGGTTCTCGTACGACTACCGGTGCTAAGTAACGTCGACCCTGGGCAGAACGTAGGTGCGTAACCATTTGGGAATACAAGGTACTGTAATTTTGGATGTGCAGTTGGAGAGCCCAGTTCCAATTCCAGTCATGGTTGTTACATATACTTCTTCTTTATGTGCTGTGTTCCCTCAGGACGTAGGCGATCATAGCTCTCCACAACTTCCTGTTCCTTGTAGATCTTAATAGTCTTGGTCGTTCTGTTATTTCTCTTAAGCCCTGTTAAACCTTCCATTTACTAAAGTAACCAAGTATGTTATGCGTTGCTTTCTTTATTCCCTCTTGCTCTCTGTCTGTCCTGTGAGTATCAGATTTTCCAAGCCATCCTTCCTCAATATGTGCTCAAGAAAACTCAACACTCTCTTCCTGATGTTAAGTATTAATTTTCTTTTTGCTCCGATTATTTCCCAAACTTATTCGTTGTTCGCTCCATGGTATTCTCGGTATCCCACTGATATATTATATCTAATATGCGAAGTAATTACTTCCAAACCTAGCATGGTTTGGTTTGGTTTGGTTTGGTTTACAGTAAAGGGTCATTTCATGCCGACAGGTTTTTTCTGGTAATATTTTTGTTTTGTCAAAAATCTATTTCTGTTAATATTTTTTACTCAAAAATGTATAGCTGGTAATATTATTTTTTCAAAAATGTATAGCCGGCAACATATTTTTTTCAAAAACGTATAGCTGGTAATATTGTTTTTTTCAAAAACGTACAGCTGGTAACATTATTTTTTTCAAAAACGTGTTATCAGAGGCCTTTCTGCTGGACGTAGTTTATCGTCTTAGCCAGGACGCGGATGTAGTTTATCGTCATACCTAGGACGCCCAAACCTAGCAAGATTAAATGAATGGTGGAACAAAAGAAGCAAGAGTTAACGTGACTTGGCAACTGTTTCCACTGGACACATTCGCTTCACTGGAAATAACCTGCATTGAAAGAAGTCTTTGAGTCTGGTAGTTCCAGAAAAATGTGTAATTAGTTTGAAACATCATGGTTCGGTTTAAGGTTGAGGGATTGCTTCAGCTTTAATGGTGGATATTTAAGCAGGAGATCTAAATTCCTCTATTTTTAAATCACAATTCAACCAATGTTAGAATTTCGAGATAAGGTAATAAGTGTTAAGAATAAAAGTTAGTTTAAAATTTAGAAACGCTGACCTTTTAAATATTACCCAATTCAGTCTGATAAACAGGATACGCAGATATTCCGTCAGCAAAGCGATAGCAAAACATACTACATAAGTACTATATATATATATATATATATATATATATATATATATATATATATATATATATATATATATATATATACAGGGTGTCCATAAAGTTCGTGTGCAAATGATAACTTTATTTGTATTTGCGATAGAAATAATCCGTAAAAATGTTATAAAGTTTAATGTACCTAGTTTTAAGTATAGCTAAAATGACTAATGTGATTTCAGGAATTACTGTGAATCAGTTGGCAAATATTTTCCGTGAACTGCAACATCGTATAAGCCTTTGTATTGCTAATGATAGAGGACATGTGGAAACTTAAATAAAATGTCAATAAAACCTTAAAAAATATAGATTTACTTCTTTCTAATCCTTTTTACAAATTATTTCTATCGCAAATACAAATAAAGTTATAAATTTTTTAAAGTGCACATGAACTTCATGGACACCCTGTATATATGTGCCGTATTTCCCTTCTTAAAAGAGGCTTAGGCTTGGAAGACTCACCCTAATACCGGAAAGAAATTTCTAAGAAGAAAAAAAGGAATTCTCATATAACAAAACATTCACCATGCGTCCCTCAAATACTGGCGCTATGTATTGCTTACATTAATCACTTGGCCTATTTTATTTGTATGGCAATGATAATGACATACATAATTGTCAAGAGCAGAAAAGGTCTCGCCGTTGATAGTAAACAATGCATGTTTAAGCTTGTGGCTCGGCTCCAGGAAGGTTTATATTCTTGGAAATACTTGTAACAGCTAAGAACTGAGGTTACATCATATCAAAGGTTGTATTAGATACCTAACATTATAGTGTACTAACATACAAATCCACGTCCCTATAAGTCACGCCAATTAGGTAACCGTCCAAACTTACTTGAGCCTTGGCGTTGCCTTACATTTGTCTTGGAAGAGGCACACGTATTTTTCAAGGTATTTTTAGGAAGAAAGTGCGTCTTGTTAGCCGGTAAATACGGTATATATATATATATATATATATATATATATATATATATATATATATAATTTATGTATATATATCGTTATCCACAAACAGACTGTTTCGCTGTTTCACAGCTCATCAGTGTGATAGATATTCGATTTGGTATCAGTCGGAGATTCTAACCCACCCTTAGGCTATCGACACCCGACAGGGAGAAAGCCGAATTCTTGCGTATTTATTTTTGTCATAAACACGCCAGTGACCAAGAGAACTCAATCCAGTTTGGAGAGTCTTGCATTATCAGCTAATACAGACATGAAACGGGAGCAAATACAGACATTAACCAAAAATATCAACCATCGATGATGTTATTTTGTTATCTTGACATAGAAAATTGCTATGCGTTGATAACAGTCGCGGAATAGCAGACGCTGGTCGTAAATTGAAGGTGCGGTTCTATGATGTTATACCACGCGATAGACCGAAGTATTACAACAGAACCAATATTAGGCAGATATTAGTTGATAACACAATAATACGCACATGTACACACAGTAAAAAGAACCTTTAGATATTGGAGGCCATCTACATTAAAACGAAGCAAGCCACACTCAACAAAAGTATATTTCAAACTATTCACAATACATTATATTGCATCTAGACATTGGTTCTGTTGTAATACTTCCGTCTATCGCGTGGTATGACGTTCATTTTGAAACATATAGAATTGGGAACAAGATGTGTCCATCTCTTCTTCACTCGAAAGTGCATTTAAGTACATGACAAATAGGCTCACTAGCTTTTATTGGCAAATTGTAGCAAACCAACCATATTCCCTCCGTATCGATGAGAAATAAGTTCCACTAGAACAGCTTCTTTTCGCGAGCCACTGCTCTGTGGAAACGACAACCAAGAGGATATTTCCCCAGTGACTAGTCTAGTGTTGACCTCTTCCTCTTCTATCGGGATAAACTGCCTCTCAATGTAACCTTCTACTGCGAGCGATCCCTGGGCGTTGCACAGGTGGAACATCACTGTAAAAAAAATAGATAAAACATAGGTGTACTTCCTTTCTGCATTTATATTGTTCACTCAAATATCATTCTGATCATAGATATGGCAGTTATTGTTCGAGAGTCCTTGACAATGCCGTCTTGTTCTTGTCCTATATCCGGAATAATTCGGTCTCGTATAGTGTGAACTTTACTGTAAAAAATATCTAGATATGATCACTCGAAATAAAACGAAAACAAAACGAATTTATGCCCCAGCAGCCTGAGCCACTCGCAGAAATTTGTCGGCCCGTAAACCTCAGAAAATGAATTCTTAACTTTGATTAGCGTCTATTTGCATTTGTTCTCGTAACCAAATGTTGTTGTGGACTATCAGCGTTGAAACCTTCTTTTTAATCATATTTTTGATGTCATGTCTGTTCGTGCGTATCATTTTGCGCTCGACTTGGCTTCTTATTTCATTCTACTTTGTCGATTCTACCTTCAGAAAATGTCTTTCTGAAAATGAATTATTATTTGCCCCGATTTCGATTTCTTTCCTACTTCTTATTTTTTGTTTGTTTATATCCAATTGCAATCATTTTTATTTTGATCATGTTTTCCTCGTTTCTTTCGAGATCCAAACAGAACGCCTTGCAATCAAAATATTATTCAATACAGAAAACCGATACCAAAGATTGTTTCCTTATTGTTTGGTGGTTTCGCACTTCGAGTGAACAAATTGTTATCATTACTCTTGCAATCACTCCTGTCATCTCTCGCCTATGGTGAAAGGAGAGTAAACAGATTCAGATCCAATTAAGCATTCATAATCACCCGAAATATTTGATGTTTTAAACATGCTTTTTTGGATGAAGCAGCAAATTACACTTCCGTAAAATTCAACTCTATTTCATATTCCTTATATATCGTGTTGTTCAGTCATCTTCTTTCTTCATATGTTATTTAAAGTCAGAGAAAATATGTGTCCAACGATAATGCTATTCAAATTGCAACTTTTCCAGCTGGAGGAAAAATCCAGGCTTGGCTCTTCATATATCGTTAACGTCTGGGAAGTGTTCTAACAGAGGACAAAAGTGTGACTCTGAGATCCGAAGACGTATTAGGATGGCCAAAGATGCATTCCAAAAGCTAAGAAGAGCATTAAAAGACAGAAGCAGGCGTTAGAAGCAAAGATTACTGGATTGTTACGTGATATCTGTCCACATATAAGACAGTGAATGCTGGACAATAACCTTAAAGATGAAGAGACTTAAAGCAAGAGAAATGAGGATCTGAAAAAAATCTTTGAAGACCATTTAAAGTTTTTATATTAATTTATTTCCAGCAAATTAGAGTGCCCTAAAAACTTCAAAACAACTTTTGTAGATAATACATAACTAGATTGTTATATATATATATATATATGTATATATATATATATATATATATATATATATATATATATATACAAGTATAGGATTGGTGTATACGGAATAAATTCCAATAACCAACAATGACTATTCTTAAAAGGGTGCTCAATACAGAGTATAGAGCGAATATAATTATTTATTCGAAAATTATAACATAAATATGTTAGAAAATCGCTACAAAAATAGCCATTTTGTTTCAACACCTCTGGTGTCTTATGAAGTGATGATGTTGAATGTAGATTGTAGACTAAATGTTTTAAAAGGCTCAAATCAATCAAACACCCCTCGCAAGGGGAAACGCTGTTACATAAGCTGGAATGACCAATCAAAATACAAGTATGCGAGAATTCAACGGACCAAGGTTATAATAACTATTTAATGCCTTAATGTTGGGGTTAGACTAAAATAGTATTAAATTATACGATAAAATTTGAAATTAAAAATTACCCATTTTAAAAATTAATGTCTATTAAGTTTAAAATTAAAAATTACTGAGGAAAAAAGAAAAAATGCATATGCTATTCTATTTATTTTCTTTCTATAGAAATTAAATCATATATTGTCAGCAGTTAATATACCAAAAAACACCCTTGGGCGCTTAGCTTTGGAGCGGGTAGAATGGATATCAACGTGTTTTAGTGGACTCGGCAAATTTCGATCTGCTTGCATGAATCATCTTCAAGAAGCGAGAGCAAGATCTAAAAGGTCAACTAATCTAACTGTGATCTCATCTCACAATCCTTAATCTTGCTCCATATGTGGCCTCCTTTGTAAATCACTAGCGGGTCTTAAATGCCACTTAAGATTAGCGCATAAACTTTCATAACTGAATCAATAAGCTGGCAGATCCTCATACATCGAAACCGACGGGAGAGTCCATTATATATATATATATATATATATATATATATATATATATATATATAAGCTTCCTGCGTCAGTAGTAGGCAGGTATGAAAGAAAATGTAAGTAAGATAGCTGTTTTTTTTTTAAAAAGTCAGCTATCGTATTTAAGATTTGAGTCTGAATTTATATTATTAGTCGGACATTCTTTCAAAATCAGAAAATTCAATATTTTTCAATTCTGAGAAATATTATGACTAAAGACTAATGAATGCAAACCAACAATAATTATTGACTATTTTTTCGAGTAGACCATTAGCTGTGAAATCTTGCATGCATTCATTTCAACTCTTCTTATTAATAACTGCATTGTTTCTTTCCCGGTACGAGGGTGGGCTGCAAAGTTCATAGGCTGACTATGAAGGAGCGATGCTAGAGCTGTGAAAACTTTCATGCATTAATTTCAACTCTTCTTATTTATAACTGCACTGTTTCTTTCCAGGTAAACAGACAAGAATTGAAATTAATGCATGCAAGATTTCACAGCTCTAGCCCGACTCCTTCATATTCAGCCTATGGACTTTTCAGCCCACCCTACCTGGAAAGTAACAATACAGTTATTAATAAGAAGAATTGAAATTAATGCATGCAAGATTTCACAGCTCAGCCCGACTCCTTCATATTCAGCCTATGGACTTTTCAGCCCACCTCCTTACCTGGAAAGTAACAATACAGTTATTAATAAGAAGAATTGAAATTAATGCATGCAAGATTTCACAGCTCTAGCCCGACTCCTTCATATTCAGCCTATGGACTTTTCAGCCCACCTCCTTACCTGGAAAGTAACAATACAGTTATTAATAAGAAGAATTGAAATTAATGCATGCAAGATTTCACAGCTCTAGCCCGACTCCTTCATATTCAGCCTATGGACTTTTCAGCCCACCTCCTTACCTGGAAAGTAACAATACAGTTATTAATAAGAAGAATTGAAATTAATGCATGCAAGATTTCACAGCTCTAGCCCGAATCCTTCATATTCAGCCTATGGACTTTTCAGCCCACCTCCTTACCTGGAAAGTAACAATACAGTTATTAATAAGAAGAATTGAAATTAATGCATGCAAGATTTCACAGCTCTAGCCCGAATCCTTCATATTCAGCCTATGGACTTTTCAGCCCACCTCCTTACCTGGAAAGTAACAATACAGTTATTAATAAGAAGAATTGAAATTAATGCATGCAAGATTTCACAGCTCTAGCCCGACTCCTTCATATTCAGCCTATGGACTTTTCAGCCCACCTCCTTACCTGGAAAGTAACAATACAGTTATTAACAAGAAGAATTGAAATTAATGCATGCAAGATTTCACAGCTCTAGCCCGATTCCTTCATATTTAGCCTATGGACTTTTCAGCCCACCTCCTTACCTGGAAAGTAACAATACAGTTATTAATAAGAAGAATTGGAAATTAATGCATGCAAGATTTCACAGCTCTAGCCCGATTCCTTCATATTCAGCCTATGGACTTTTCAGCCCACCTCCTTACCTGGGAAAGTAACAATACAGTTATTAATAAGAAGAATTGAAATTAATGCATGCAAGATTTCACAGCTCTAGCCCGATTCCTTCATATTCAGCCTATGGACTTTTCAGCCCACCTCCTTACCTGGAAAGTAACAATACAGTTATTAACAAGAAGAATTGAAATTAATGCATGCAAGATTTCACAGCTCTAGCCCGATTCCTTCATATTTAGCCTATGGACTTTTCAGCCCACCTCCTTACCTGGAAAAAGTAACAATACAGTTATTAATAAGAAGAATTGAAATTAATGCATGCAAGATTTCACAGCTCTAGCCCGATTCCTTCATATTCAGCCTATGGACTTTTCAGCCCACCTCCTTACCTGGAAAGTAACAATACAGTTATTAATAAGAAGAATTGAAATTAATGCATGCAAGATTTCACAGCTCTAGCCTGATTCCTTCATATTCAGCCTATGGACTTTTCAGCCCACCTCCTTACCTGGAAAGTAAATACAGTTATTAATAAGAAGAATTGAAATTAATGCATGCAAGATTTCACAGCTCTAGCCCGATTCCTTCATATTCAGCCTATGGACTTTTTTCAGCCCCCTCCTTACCTGGAAAGTAACAATACAGTTATTAATAAGAAGAATTGAAATTAATGCATGCAAGATTTCACAGCTCTAGCCCGATTCCTTCATATTCAGCCTATGGACTTTTCAGCCCACCTCCTTACCTGGAAAGTAACAATACAGTTATTAATAAGAAGAATTGAAATTAATGCATGCAAGATTTCACAGCTCTAGCCCGACTCCTTCATATTCAGCCTATGGACTTTTCAGCCCACCTCCTTACCTGGAAAGTAACAATACAGTTATTAATAAGAAGAATTGAAATTAATGCATGCAAGATTTCACAGCTCTAGCCCGACTCCTTCATATTCAGCCTATGGACTTTTCAGCCCACCTCCTTACCTGGAAAGTAACAATACAGTTATTAATAAGAAGAATTGAAATTAATGCATGCAAGATTTCACAGCTCTAGCCCGACTCCTTCATATTCAGCCTATGGACTTTTTCAGCCCACCTCCTTACCTGGAAAGTAACAATACAGTTATTAACAAGAAGAATTAAAATTAATGCATGCAAGATTTCACAGCTCTAGCCCGATTCCTTCATATTTAGCCTATGGACTTTTCAGCCCACCTCCTTACCTGGAAAGTAACAATACAGTTATTAATAAGAAGAATTGAAATTAATGCATGCAAGATTTCACAGCTCTAGCCCGATTCCTTCATATTCAGCCTATGGACTTTTCAGCCCACCTCCTTACCTGGAAAGTAACAATACAGTTATTAATAAGAAGAATTGAAATTAATGCATGCAAGATTTCACAGCTCTAGCCCGATTCCTTCATATTCAGCCTATGGACTTTTCAGCCCACCTCCTTACCTGGAAAGTAACAATACAGTTATTAATAAGAAGAATTGAAATTAATGCATGCAAGATTTCACAGCTCTAGCCCGATTCCTTCATATTCAGCCTATGGACTTTTCAGCCCACCTCCTTACCTGGAAAGTAACAATACAGTTATTAATAAGAAGAATTGAAATTAATGCATGCAAGATTTCACAGCTCTAGCCCGATTCCTTCATATTCAGCCTATGGACTTTTCAGCCCACCTCCTTACCTGGAAAGTAACAATACAGTTATTAATAAGAAGAATTGAAATTAATGCATGCAAGATTTCACAGCTCTAGCCCGAATCCTTCATATTCAGCCTATGGACTTTTCAGCCCACCTCCTTACCTGGAAAGTAACAATACAGTTATTAATAAGAAGAATTGAAATTAATGCATGCAAGATTTCACAGCTCTAGCCCGACTCCTTCATATTCAGCCTATGGACTTTTCAGCCCACCTCCTTACCTGGAAAGTAACAATACAGTTATTAATAAGAAGAATTGAAATTAATGCATGCAAGATTTCACAGCTCTAGCCCGACTCCTTCATATTCAGCCTATGGACTTTTCAGCCCACCTCCTTACCTGGAAAGTAACAATACAGTTATTAACAAGAAGAATTGAAATTAATTCATGCAAGATTTCACAGCTCTAGCCCGATTCCTTCATATTTAGCCTATGTACTTTTCAGCCCACCTCCTTACCTGGAAAGTAACAATACAGTTATTAATAAGAAGAATTGAAATTAATGCATGCAAGATTTCACAGCTCTAGCCTGATTCCTTCATATTCAGCCTATGGACTTTTCAGCCCACCTCCTTACCTGGAAAGTAACAATACAGTTATTAATAAGAAGAATTGAAATTAATGCATGCAAGATTTCACAGCTCTAGCCCGATTCCTTCATATTCAGCCTATGGACTTTTCAGCCCACCTCCTTACCTGGAAAGTAACAATACAGTTATTAATAAGAAGAATTGAAATTAATGCATGCAAGATTTCACAGCTTTAGCCCGATTCCTTCATATTCAGCCTATGGACTTTTCAGCCCACCTCCTTACCTGGAAAGTAACAATACAGTTATTAATAAGAAGAATTGAAATTAATGCATGCAAGATTTCACAGCTCTAGCCCGATTCCTTCATATTCAGCCTATGGACTTTTCAGCCCACCTCCTTACCTGGAAAGTAACAATACAGTTATTAATAAGAAGAATTGAAATTAATGCATGCAAGATTTCACAGCTCTAGCCCGACTCCTTCATATTCAGCCTATGGACTTTTCAGCCCACCTCCTTACCTGGAAAGTAACAATACAGTTATTAATAAGAAGAATTGAAATTAATGCATGCAAGATTTCACAGCTCTAGCCCGACTCCTTCATAGTCAGCCTATGGACTTTTCAGCCCACCTCCTTACCTGGAAAGTAACAATACAGTTATTAATAAGAAGAATTGAAATTAATGCATGCAAGATTTCACAGCTCTAGCCCGACTCCTTCATAGTCAGCCAATGCACTTTTCAGCCTACATTTGTACACACACATTCTTTAATAATAATAATAATAATAATGACATCACTAGTACGCAGGTGTCATTGACGTAAGTAAAGTTTCAAATTTCGCATTTCTAAATTAACAGCAGTAACTCTTTGGAAGGTCAGTGATCGATTTGATACTCTGTAATATGAAGAAGGTTTCCCTCCTAAATCGATAAAAATCAATATTCTTCCGATTTCAACAAATATCATGGCTTGCTTGCTTGCGTGATTGTTTTTTTTTTAGGGTTTATCAACACTTTGTTGATTATTACTTTCAGACTGGAATATTTTTTTATTAGTTACTAATGATTTAGTGACAAAACTCTAACTAATTAACCCCTAGCTGGAGGGAGAAAAGATGGTTTCATAACTTTCCTAAGTTCATTTGCGCGTAAGTGAATATAACGATGAAACTGGAACTCGTCGCTCAGATGAAAAATTCCGAGATATTATCCATTACACCACCTGCACATCCCTGTTTACGTCCCCCTGGTAATCCCAAGATGACCCCCATCTAGGTAATGAATAGGCTCGACGTTTCTTAACTTCGGTGATTGTACATGTATCGGAGTTTCAACGTGATGTGTCAGTGAGCAGTCGTGGCGTGAGGAAGGTTTAATGAATTTTAATATGAATAATTTATTCCCCATAATTTTCATTTTCGGACGAGTCAATTAAATTCGAAGATTTCGCAAGAAGTTATGGCGATTCGAAAATTACAGAGAAATGGACGACCTGTGAAAGTATATCACATTTAAGAATGCCTGCTGGCGAAATGGTTATGAGTAACACAGAGTAACACAGCGAGGCAAGACAAAACTTCCGCCTTGAATGTTACTAAAGGAAAAAAAATCAGTATCTTTCTTGCCCATCTATCTATGTGTTATTCTTTAGTACTCCGCATTATTAATATTACTTACCTTTCCACTGCATTCTTTTTCTAGGCCTCACACTTGCAGTAACTTTATTGTTAATATCACTCAAAGTTGTTTTCTGTTGCCATAGCAGGATATGACAACACAACTATTAAATTCAAACACACTGTTGTTCAGGGATCAGAATCATCTTCCGTAGCAACATAAATCTGTTGTACAGCAAATGAAATCACATACAGATTGATAAACGTTAAATAGTAAAGGAAACTTGGGATCTCTCTCTCTCTCTTGGTGGCGGCCAATATTAGAGAAGGACAACGTTGAAGTCAAAAGCGTGCAAAAGCAACGTGTTAATATCTATACCATCTTTGCCAAAGTATTATGTTGAAGGAAATGGTAATATTAGCCGTTTCCTTATAAGGGAACATTTGATATTCATTATTCTATCTGCCAGTACTGATGTCGGTTGACTATTTATAAAATCTTTCTCTTAAAATAATTTTTCAGAAAAAAAAGTTTACTTACACCCAGTAATTGTTATGGATCATTGTAGTATTGATGGACGATTCCTTTTTAAATTTTTGCTTCAAGTATGAAATGTCAAATTTTTGATTTTGTCGTTATTCGATCTTCAGGTTACGTATGTCATTCATTTTTATTGTTGCTGCTCATTGAAATTACTCAAGCGTTCCCTGTTGACCATGTTTGCCGTAGTCTCTGAATATGGAATCCAGTGAAGTCCGTAATGTGTTCAATATCAGAGTTTGACTGTGAAGATTCAGAGAAAGTAGCAGCTGTTAAGTAATTGTTTAAGTCTTCGATATCAGGTTGGCAGTGAGGATAATTTGGGAGAAAAAACAAAATGGCTGCCTTTATACACGTCGGATTGAATATTTTGAGCTTTCTGATTGGTTAATCATTCTATTGGTGAACTATAAAATGAGTCAGCCCATTTTGATTGGCTCACTAGTGAACATATATCCAAAAAACTGCAACATTCCTGTCATCTTGTACAGATCTTTGTGATTCTTTAGCGCAAATCAGCGTCGTTTGAAGATGAATGGTCCTCCCTCGGACCTATATCATTAACTAGTTCGAAGCCTTTTTAAGCCCCTATTTCAGAAAGCGGATGTATACAGCTGGCTCCACGAATGATATTCATATGAAAGTTTCGATCTGACGAGGCTATTCAACGACATGACTCGAGTTTTTAGGCTTATGCTTTGTAGCAACGTGTAGTTTTGTGCGAAACTATACCAAGCACAGTTTATTCCATTTTCAATTTTCTCATCTACGATGTCAATTTCTTATAGCAATTCTAAGAATATTAATAGCTTGTATGGAGAGCTATGATGACATGCTCACTGATAGGACAAGACATTGAAAAACAAAGCAAAAATCAAACCTGCACATTTTCTGAACAAATATCTTCTGGCAGCGGAATGTTAAAAATATAACGTTTTTATGATTGCCCGGGTCTTGTGGGAACTCCATCGTAGGTCTTCTAATATTTGAAATGATTAAACACACACACAAACACACACGCACGTTTTTGATTCTTGAAAAGTATTGCTGAAGGCTTCTAACGGACGATGGATGAGATCAAGGGTTTTATTGAATTCTCGATTTCAACTACACCGGTACAACTGATAGAAACATTAAAATAGACAACATTGACAAGCAGATACAAAAAAATGATTATTTCTCTTATTTGAATATGCATTTCAGATTTGCCTCAAGCTTCATCTCTCCCTCCTCCTCTCTCTCTCTCTATATATATATATATATATATATATATTAAAGTTCGAAAGTTTTGCGACCACCTCAGGTATTTTTGTAAAAAATTGGCCCAAAAGTAGTTGTAAATAAAAGAACATTATTATACATGGTTAAAAAAAAAGTGATGCATGTTTTTATTAGAAATGTTATTAACCAAAAAAAAAATTATGATTAAATTTTGCTCTCGTCAAAATATCCTCATTTAGCCATGATTACTGCAGCACAATTTTTTGTGATTCGTTGCTCAAAGTATAAGTTTGATAATTGATTTAAAGCTTTTTTTTCAATGACTCTAAGAGCTCTTTTTCATTTTTTCACACTTTTGTCAAGTTCATCCAATGCTAATTCTGGGGGTTGCTTCAAACTTTTGACATGTAGTGTATATATATATATATATATATATATATATATATATATATATATGCGTGTGTGTGTGTGAGTGTGTGTGCATTTTGCGGTTGTCCGCATATTAAATTGGGGAAATTTTTACATAACACTATGATGGTGGGTTTGAAAAGTTCATAGGCCGCCTGTAAAATAGTGATGCTAGTTCTGTGAAATCTTGCCCGCATTAATTTCAACTCTTCTCATTAATAATTGAATTGTTTACTTCTAGTTAAACTAACATCTGACTATTCAAAGAAAATTCCTCATGGTGTTGGTCAAAAAAGTCATCAACAGCGGATAGAACGTCCTCATCACTGCGATGTTGGTTCCGAGCCAAGTGTTTTTTGATGTTGGGGAACAGATGGTTATCAAATATAGAAAACAAAAAGAGAAAGTGATAAACCAGTTCCAAGCCATAGTCACTCAAGGCAGCGATTGAAACCAAGGGCACTTGATGAAAACAATGTTTTCTTTGGTTATTTGTTGCCTAAATACACACACACACTAATATATATATATATATATATATATATATATATATATATATATATATATATATATATATATGGTATATCTAATTCTAAAATATGAAACTTCCTACATCGAATCAATAGGTGCAACTGCTGCAAGGAAATTTGGGTAACTGTGTCGCGCCAAAAGTTTTTTCTCGTTATCGTCCATCTTGCACATTAAAAAAATCTACCATTGATCCGTGCATTGAATACTGCTGCCATAACTGTTTCTGCTATTCATCTCGAGGTTCTTGACAAAATCTAAAGAAGGATCTGTAATGTAATCGATCCTGACTTCTTATCGACATGGTGTGACTTCCCTCTGTCTTTTCTACAAATATTTTCATGGCAACTGTTTGACGAACTTTTTTCCTTGGTGACCCGACTACATGAATTTAAGCGTTTTAGTAGATAGTCATCTAGACCCCATCCGTTTACTGTCAAAATAGTTAAATGTAATCCCCACTTCTACTCCAACAATTTCCAACAACACTTCCTGCCTATGCAACTCCCTTCTGTTTAGCTACATCCCTGATAAAAATTATGTTCAAAAATTTAAATATAATGTCAATATCCTTCTTCTGTCTTCTTGAGTCCCCCTTATCTCTTTCTTCAATTCTCTCTATACTCAGTATTCTCTTTCACTTTCACTCTCTGTAGCAGCCCCACCTGAGTCCTAGTGGAATTAACTCATTTCTTGGATGAACTGATTAAAAAACGAACAACAAAAAGTTCGTTTTCATGTTAATATTTATTTCTCGTTCATAATACATTCCCTTGACATTTTAACGTTCTAAAAATCTGAAAATATGCGTATTATATACGAATAATTTCGGTACTGTAGTTGTTAACGTTCTAACTCATCTAAAATGCAAAATTCAAATATTGCTTTTCAAACCAGGATGACGGAAAGTTCTCCCACCCACTCGCTATCGATAGCTCGCATAAAAAAACTGTTATTTATAGAAATCAACGGATAACTCGTTCATCCTATCGATCCCAAACTGTTTATTGGCTTACGATTAATCTTCAAGCATCTGTGCTTGTATACACGGGGTACTATATCGATCCATCGAACTAATGAAAATAACAATTCACTCGAAGTCGTAATCACAAAATATGTCATAAAAGGTACAATATTTATTATCCAAAATTTTCCCTAAGACAGGGTCCCAGCGCCACTCATAATAACAGATATGATATATATATATATATATATATATATATATATAAGTGAACATTGAAGTTAACACTCAGAAGCGACACGATGTTTCATGTTAGACGCAATCGTCAGGCCGCCGTCTAGCCTGAAACAGCATGTCGCCTATGAGTGTTGACTTCAATATTCACTTTTTATATTTATATTTACATACGCTCTATCTCTGATATTGAGCACTTTATCCCATAAATATAGCACACCTCAAATCTATATTTCCTCATATATATATATATATATATATATATATATGTATATATATATATATATATATATATATATATATATATATATATATATATATATTATTTACAGTGGTGTTCACTCTGTACACAGCTAAAGTGTCACTCGTGTTAGAGGGTTTACAGAGCAATAGTCACAACTTATGGGGATATAGATAACAGTTGATCCAAGATTTGAACAGGCCATGATTGTAATGATCGAGGAAGCATCTTCTTTGTAGTTGGTTCCGCAAATCGGTGGTTGGTTTGAAGAAGTGAAATTTACATCTTATCAATAGAATATGAAGGAAATGATGATGGTTCGTTACTATGTTCCCGGCCCGAGGGTTTTAGACGTGAAGGCATGAACTCGTGGAACTAAGAATGTAGTTCGCGCGAAGACTTTCCATAGAAAAAACGCCAGAGCAGCGAGATATTTATGTTGTTTCGTCTGTGGGAAAGGTGTTGTGGAGTGGAAAATAATTTGTCACCCACTAGAATGTGGACACATTTGGACTCTATCAAGACTGGAAAATGAAGACTAACTCCTGTCCATATATGGCAACAGTAGTCTATGAATCAAAGTAAAAGTAGCCCGATATGTTCAGTAATGATCTGAACTAATGGAACTAAAAAAATGGAAAAGATCTGAACGTATGCCATGGAGATAGTCTTAGGAACGCGGCATTGCGTCTGTGAGAAAGACGCTGCAAAGACAAGAATATATTCCCCTAAAAGACCTATTAGAACTCTATTAATGCCCAGGATTATCATCCACAGCCCAGATATTTTAGTCTAACCCGACACTTGTAATGATAAAGCGTGGCAAAAGGAGTCAGATCTATCTAGTAATCACCTGAAAGACACCTTTCTATCTCCCTTCAGCATGGCTGATCTCGTTGCACATTCTCAGGCTAATATTCACGGCTGACATGAAGTGGAAAGATTATATTGAATTCATTTCTAGGCTTGCTGCAAGGAAATTTGGTAAATTGTGTCGTGGTAGACATTTTTCTCCCCTGAATCTATCTTACATATTCTTTCATGCTTGGAATATTGCTGTCACATATGGTCCGTTGCTCCTGCTGTATATTTAGATATTCTTGATAAAATCCAAAGAGGAATCAAAATTATTGGTCCTGACCTGTCGTCTCGTCTTTAGTCAATTTCCCACCGCCGAAATGCATCTTTCCTGCGGCTTTTCTATAAATACTTTCATGTTAATTGTTTGAATGAACTCTCCGCTAGAATTTATGAATATTAAGCCACATCAATTCACAGCTGAATTGGCTAGATGTAACTATAAGTTCTATGCAGTCAGTTTTAGAGTTGTGGAACTAACTTCCAGGTCCATGCTTTCCAGCCAACTTTGATCTTCAAAACTTCAAATGCAATGTCAATCGTTATCTACTGTCTTCTTGATTACACTCCTATAGATTTATCTCCTTAATAATGTTTGCCTTTTTTCTTATTCTTTCACACACACACACACACTAAACCCTTATGTCTTAGTGGCTTTACTGCCTTGCATGGGGGTGATATGATTAAACAAAAAGAAGAGAAAGGGTTACACCTATAGAGGTGGAATGAACTGACAGCTTTCTTAGCATTTTTAAGCTTTGTTCTGAAGAACTGAGCATGCTGGGAAAGAACATCCATAAAAAACGGCTTCGGGTTTTGTCGACTCGGCTTCCATTTGACATAGTTGTGATATGTAAAGGGCCAAATAAATTTTTGAATATCAGCTCAGAATTATGGGATAAATCTTTTCCCTGTGTTTTTGCATAAATTCTTCAGTTATATGGATGAACTGTCTATTCGTTGACCGTACGGCTTGGTTGAAATTTATGAAAACCACGGAGTATGTCATGTGATTATACGAGTAACTTTCGTCTGAAGAATCGAAAGACATAAGTTTATTTTCTAAGAGTTGCCGTTTTTGTTGTTTTAATCCGATCTTATATTGTCTTGTATATATATATATATATATATATATATATATATATATATATATATATATAAGGTAAATTATATTGTTTATGCTTTTTAAAGAATAAAAACTTACATACGAGTCAACACATATATTAAATATATATCAGCACATATTAAATATAATATAATGTCAGGAACACGCACATTGCTAAAAATGACATCAATAAATTTAAACAAAATGGTTCTAATTCCTAAAATATGAAACTCCATGTATAAATATATATTTTTCTGTTAAGTATGTGCTTACAGTGAGGGTTCATGACACTCCACAACTTCCTATCCTTTATAACTCTATACCCGAACCATCTTCTGCAATTCACATGATATACTATACACCTCTGTCTAAGGAGTATTTAGCGTATATTAATGGAAAAATATGACTGCAACTAACGTTCTGTATTCTCCAATTCAGGAACAATTACACTTTGGACAGACAAGTCTCAAGATAATCTAGCATATAATGTGGTAGCTATTTTTCCAATATATTGATTAGTCGTTGTTAACATGTTTCGTTCATGGTATTGTCAGCATCCTTTTGCAGAACCACATAGCAGTTATCAGAAGTATCCGCTTCATATATGATGACTGAGATTAAATAACAGTTCAGAAACTCTTTACTTTCTTTCTAACGAGGTTTTCATGTTTCTTAATATCTTGTTTAGCTTTTGGAAGGCCTTTTCCACTTTCGATAGTCAGAGAGAATTTGTTCCTTCACAATCTCCCTGCCACCGGCTTTCAAGTTCATACCATGCATAAATATTTACTAAGATTAACTTTAGTCAAGCACAGTATCATATTCACGTGAAAACCAATTAGATATTAAATTGCTATATTACAGATGATTTGCATGACTATTTCTGTTGTTGTCTATAAATAAAATATTTACATCAGCAGTTCTGAAATATTTACGAAGAATCTTCGCCCGAGGGCTGTTATTTTGCGTGCGTGTTGATTCTGAATTGTAGGCAATTCCCCAGTTAGAATCTCAACGCTGCATCAGCGACCGAATTAAAAGAGCACCAATTTTCTGCAGGTTTCTGTTTTACTCATTTTATTACAGTGAGGTTGCATAGTAGTAGGCACCGTTTCTTGAAGGCCAAGTTTTCTTCAAGTCTTGTGTCAACCGATATCTATTCTACATATCCTCATAATATGCACTTCTTAATTACTCTTCTTGTTGCTGTTCAACAACATAAGCTCTACCTTAAGTGGCTTTTAGGCATAGGTGAACAATAGTATTAAAAATATCCATTGCTCTAAACTTATGTCACTATACTCCCGATTACCCAGAATACAAAAAATAGGATTTTTTACCCACTTCCTCACAGTAAGTCTTCTCTTCATTTGCGAGAAAACTGTCCAGCGTCCACTTCTATATGGCAGAATATATATTATATGTTTCTGTTATATAGGAATAAAGTGTCACTGCCGACACTTGAGTTTGAAGATAGATCGTCAGTGAGCAAACACAGGCGATCCCATTACTGAATTAAGTAGACCACGTCACCTCATAGGAAATGCATATATGGAAGGTAGAGTGACATCTAGATTGATCGTCATTTCTAGTTTACCCTCTATTACTATTCAGATCTCCATTTCTACTCTATCCTTTATTACTATAGGGACTGCTATCCTCTACTCTGTGCACTATACTATTCCTCTAATCGGATCACTATACGGATTACTATTCGAGCTATTATTATCGAACAAGTACTATTAGTGTGGGTGCTCTTTGAAGACATCTGACACCAGCATTGGGCAACGGCGTACTATAGTTGTATCTGCAATTACAAAGTCTCTACTACAATTAGTATTTCGAAAGTGACAACGAGAATTCTTTGACATCAAAAGTTACCTATATACTTCTGAATTAAGTCATAAACTTTATTTTCGTTTCTTTCTTTCTTTCTTTCTTTCTTTCTTTCTTTCTTTCTTTCTTTCTTTCTTTCTTATGTTCCGTGAGTGTTAAGTTTTTCCAAATCCCTTCCTCATTATGTGTCCCAGAAATTTCAACTGTAATTTCCTGACTGTTGTTAACTATTTTCCTCAAAATTTTTCACTGCAGACATATACTCTGTCAATCACATTCTCAGCATCCTCCTGTAGAATACATCCCTTTTGCCTCAAGTTTTCTCTTCATTTGGGACAAAATTGTCCAGCATTCACTGCCATACAGCAGGATAGATATTGTTTTCTAAATTGTGTTTTATACTAAAAAAAAACTCTATATATTGTAGACAATTTAGGGATGTCTAGCGGCGTAGATTCAGCGGTGACTCTCAGGCCCTTTTGAAAGAAGAACGGAGGGATGACGTCCCCTTCGCTGCACACAAGACCAAGACAAACCAGGCGTGGCTGCTCAACAATGTTCCTCACCACAGGTCGCCGGACTTGTGGCCGCCCTCCTCACCTGACTGCAACCCCCTTGATTATTTCTTCTGGGGCGTGATCGAAGCCAAGACCAACAAGCACGCCCACAGCACGCCGTTATGGACATGGTCACCAATGCGCGTGACTCATTTGGCGCCCGCCTTGAGATAGTCGTCGCCGCCATCGGCGGTTACATTGAAAAATAATGTAGTATGTAACTCTAACTGTTGCTAAATAAACTGTCGGGTCTCTGCATATACAACTTTTTTTTTTATTGCCTATTTCGTTTTCTTTTTGTCAAAGTCGCAACACCCTGTATTTATGTCCGTGGATGACGGAAGAGTACTTAGTGTAAGATTGAAAGCTGCTATATTAATGTACTTGACAATTCTGAGAAAGACATGAGATCATTAACATTTGGCGCATACTGCATAACATCACGTTAAGTCGTTCAATTACATTCCGTTAAATGTGCGTACTCAACTTATCAACAGTCTATTTACTTTTTTGTCTGTTGTATTCTCTAATGTCTCTATGTAATTTTATATCCTTTCAAGCTCTAAGAAGTATTGGGCGCCACACTTTTGAACGCGAGAAAACAAATGTTGATTGATTCATAATCATTGAAATGTAGAAGTTTAAAAAGGTTTAAAAGCGTAACTTTATTGAAAAGAAATGTTAAATTTGTTAATCAGTAAAACCTGTAATGTAGCTTTATTTAGGACAAGAATGTAGCTTCATTTAGGATATGAATGTAGCTTTATTTAGGACATGAATGTAGCTTTATTTAGGACAAGAATGCAGCTTCATTTAGGACAAGAATGTAGCTTTATTTAGGACATGAATGTAGCTTTACTTAGGACATGAATGTAGCTTCATTTAGGACAAGAATGTAGCTTCATTTAGGACAAGAATGTAGCTTTATTTAGAACATGAATGTAGCTTTATTTAGGACAAGAATGTAGCTTTATTTAAGACATGAATGTAGCTTCATTTAGGACAAGAATGTAGCTTCATTTAGGACAAGAATGTAGCTTTATTTAGGACAAGAATGTAGCTTTATTTAGGACAAGAATATAGCTTCATTTACGATATTTGGTGATTATAAGGAAAGGCTCTTCAAGTACTCAATAGCATCAATGTTTTAAAATCTAAAAAATGTTTCATGTATTCTATCTGCAGTTGTCTATATTTCTGAGATGATGTACTGTAACTACACTATTTACATTGTTCAGACTGTTGCCATCATCTTTATTGTCATATCCACGACGTTTCGGCCGTTGTACGTTCCGGCCTTCTTCAGTTGATATACGTTGGAATTTTGAATCGAACCCTTTATTTAGTCTACAGGGGTTGATTAACCTAGTTCTTCAGAACTAGTTCAACTAGATTGATCGAGTTGGAACTAGGTCAATTTAGTAGATTGCTCTAGTAGAATTTTCTAGTTAGAACTAGAACAATCTAACTTCTGGAACATTCTAACCCCGTAGACTAAATAAAGAGTTCGGTTCAAAATTTCAACATATATCAACTGAAGAAGACCGGAACGTACAACGACCGAAACGTCGTGGATATGACAATAAAGATGAGGACAACAGTCCGAAAAATGTAAATAGTCTTCTATCTGCGGTTCTATTTTTCAACATTTTCTGCCAGAGGTCAAAAGTTTTACACCCAAAAATCAGCCAACGCCCTAACAGCCACGCCCCAAAGTAACAAACCGGTAGTATTTGCCCCAATACTATCTCTCTCTTTCTCTGTCTCTGTCTCTGTCTCTGTCTCTCTCTCTCTCTCTCTCTCTCTTTCAGGCCCTGTTGTGCCATTCTTTTGCACAAAATGTATTATTTAATAAAAATCCATTTTAAAATCATTCATTTAATGTAACCAGAAAAAATGGCTATTATTACAGAATGCGTAGGTTTAACAACAATTGCTGTCTTTACTTTACGGGTAACAGCTTCAGTGACCCAGGCTGAGCGGACGCAGTTTCAACATAGTGGGCGTGAAATCCTGTCAGTGATTGATTGACTTTATTTAAGTTTTAATATATGATTGAAAAAAGCGTGAAAACCTGTCACTAAGAGTAGGGTGGTGGGAGACGTTTCTAGTGCTTCTCCGAGCCTTTCCTCTATTTATCAACCTACCCACACGGCAAGATGTGGAACAAGGCCAGTTTTTAACATGGGGCATTCCGAGTCCTTATGCTCGTGCAAAAATTGCCCGTAGAACCCGTATACACGGGGTTAGGTTTGTCTACCTCCCCAGACAAGACTCTCTCCTTCGGCATAGCCTCGTCTCTATTCCTTTCCTCTCTAGGGGTCGGGTAGAGAGTTCGACAAGAGAGGAAGAAAAAATTCCTCCTTTTCTTCCCAGATGACTTTGAGTGCCGTCGTTTCAGTAGGAAGATAATTTGAAGCTGGTACTTGATACTACCACACATTCTCTCTATTTTTCCTCTCGCTTCCTTCAAGAAACGATACATACGCGTAAATGATTGTCGTTAACTCTGTGATGTAGAGTTGGGATCCTTACTGAGAAATAGCAGATAGACCGCTAGAACTCAGAGACGACGCGCTCGGCCAAAATATTACAAAATATGCCTTCAACAAACTGTTCTTATGAAGACCTTCACAAAAAAAAAATGGGATTGATTCAGTCTAGTGACTGTTGAAGTAATTACTGCGAAGTTGCAAATAAAACAACGTCATCAGAGACAAAAGGCCACGCAATAAGATGTCTCCTCTCATCCACATATTATATATGATACATGTCCTCGACTGACAATGGAGGTGATAAGTTATCTAATTTAATTTGATTTATGACAGCTAGGCATTTTCCATCACATACAGTTTTGTTCGCTTTCATTCTCACCTGAGGAAGCCAAACGGCAGACGCTCTGGCGAATTGCGTGATTAATAAATTTTCCACTTTGTTTCATCACAAATAACGTAATAACATCACATATAGAGGTATAAACCAACACACACATATGATTTACGTAATTGTATACACACACACACACACACACACACATATATATATATATATATTAAAAATACACATATATGTATATTCATGTGTATTTATTATTATATACTTCATAGATCTACACTGGGCACTTGTTTATTTGAGACATAATTTAAATAAATATCTATTCGTTTATCTATCTATACACGGTATCGCACGTATGTACAATTGCCAATATCTTGTTATTTAGTCTATAGTCACACTTATACATACATATATATATATATATATATATATATATATATATATATATATATGTATATATATATATAATTACTTTCATGATTGTAGCATCAACCTAAAGGATGTTATGTATAGCTGAAAAGCGTCCACATTGGAGACTCTTAGACAATAAATTGAAGATGCGTATGCAGCAATTTCATTTGTCTGGAACCTGAAGGCCACTTTTTGAGCATTTGTTGCTATTGTATCCAAATATACCTTGCATTAATGTCATGATGTCTGAATAAATTTAGTATTACCATATCTAATAAAGTTTTTCCTGAAGTTTGTATAGTTTGGGGGCGGTTTCTTTATATATATATATATATATATATATATATATATATATATATAGTGCTTAAGTTGGCGTTCAATTTACAGTGCATTTACATGGAAAAAATTTGTCTCCCCATAAAAACTTTCGTAATTCGTGATCTGGAGAGTTTAATCGACAGTCATATGAATAAAAGAAATTATTGGAGAGGTGCGTTTCTGTAGAAAACGAATTTCTTTGCCTGTGAACCATGCATTCATTCGTTTCACTGCTTGATGTTGAATAAAAATGGTGAATGTGTTAAAAAAAATTTGTCAACTCGAAGAGGAATAGCGTGTTTCTGTAAATAGAATTACCGTTGAAATATAAGAAATGCTTTTATTTACTACACGTGCTTCTCTGTGTGTGTTCTCTTTTATATTTTGAATAACTAGCTTAAAAGCCGCACTTTTAAGCTTGCTCCTACGGAGGGTAAAATAGGCTAACCGACTAAAATTAAAGGGACCTCACATCCAGTTTTGAAAACAGCAATGATAATTTTACAGAAAAATCTTTGAATTACTAAATTCACTCCATGGAACTTCAAAACCTCACTTTATTATTGATTTAGATCAAAAACCCAATTCCTGCAGTTCCTTGACTGAAACTCCGATTTGGGCCGAAATTCCAAAACAGGCCGAAAACTGAGTTCTTCAAATCTCAAATCCCGTGGGACTACAATTTAGTTGAGTTCTTCAAAGCACAAACTCTGTGGAACTTCAAAACCGCACATTACGAAATCTCACACATTAATTCTGATTCCTTGGAATTTTCAAGAAATAAAATTTGTTTCCTCAATTCAAAGTTCTCTCGATATTTTAAACTGAATTTAAAATATTTTTTTTTAATGCACAACGATTTTGCATTACTTTAAGCTAATTTTAAATTAAAAACTTTTAAAATCAGTAATTTTTTTCACTTATTTTAAAATTTGAATTTTTTACTGTTCCTTATTTACCCGGACACGAATCCAAATTCTGGATATTCAAATTCCCGTTAAAGGATAGATGTTCAATCTCACGATCATTATGATTCCATAAATGTATAATATATCTATGTAGAACAAGCGTGCTCCGAGTTAAAGAGGTTTTAGATACACGAACGAACAGACAGAATTTGCCATTTATTTATTTAGAAAATATCACGATTTCACTGCTTGAAATATAATAATATGGTGTAAAATAATACGCTTGTCACCCCGAAGAGAAATAAGGTGAATCGCTGAAGATAGTTTCTCTTGAAACTTAAATGTTTTTATTTACTTGACTGGTTTGTTCACATCCGTTTGCGATAATATAATATTATAATAATAAGATCAGAAATAAGCTTAAAGAAAAGTCATTATTAAACAAAACAACACACTTTTCAGGAGGTGGGTGATTACGGTTCGCCAACATATTTCGTTCGTTTTTTATTTACACAATGTTTCGATCGTAAATTGATCTGGGTAACTTACAGAGAATTCTGAACTCAAGCCTTTATTTAATTTCCGTGTGAAGAATTTTCTCGTTCCACTGATCATGTCTAGCGAAATCGTCTAGCTATGTTTGATTTAGCATTGAATGCGCGTTCACACTGTCCGATCCAGGGATTGAACTTACAGCCACAAATTATGGGGAAAAATCACAAACTAACGCTTTTATCGAACAAGTTATTTACTTTTGTTAACGGTACATTTTCTTTTGGAAACTCATTTTCTTTTTAGGATAACATTTTTTTCTATATCCGTTTGCAAAACTTCCTAATTAGGTTAATTGCTACATTACCCTGATTCTCCCGGTTTTCTTACCTCGTAGTACATATGGAAATTCATCTCTTTCTTTCTTCATTATTATTATAGTACTTATACATTTTATAATTTTATTTGCGATATACTGTCATTTTTTATTCTCAACATGAAAATCACATCTCCCTCACTTCAAATTAAATTGTGACTGTGTCACTTCAAATTAAATTGTGAATAAATATGGGGACACAAAGTTAATAATTTGTTCCTGTGTAAAAATTCTCTTAAATTTTCGTCCTAAAAATCCGAAAAAAAAAATCATTATAGTCGAACAATTACAGCATTGTTGTTTTTGTTTTTTAAACAGGAATTAAGTCCCAAATTCAAATATTGATTTTCAAAACAGGCTGATTGGGAGTTTCACTCTCTCAAACGCTCGTAAAAATACGCTGTTACTTATAGCGATCAACAGTTGGCGTATTTAGATAAAGATTAACCCTTTCATCGTATAAATACTTATCTATCTCAAGCTGTTTATTGATTTACGATTAATCTTTAAGCATCTGTGCCTGTGTACACGGTATTCCGTATCGATCCATTCTAATCAAACGAACAAATAAAGGCAACAGCACATAAGTGGACGTAGATACAAATAAGTCATACAAGGAAGTATATTTACTAAAATCCACCTAAAAAAGGCTCAAGCTAGATAGTTACTGGTTAAATGAAGTATTGGTTGATGTTTATAATATGATTACTGGTTAAATGCAATATTAAATGATGCATATGAATATGAATTAAAAAGGACGCTGTAGAATATAGACATAACTAGAACAAGAAGGAAAGATAGACGATAGACCTCAGAGTTGAACTAGTTAAGATTTTAGCTTTCAAGAAAGCAAACAAGCAGAAGCTGTAAAACAAAGCGGCAGTTCTTGGAAAAAAAATTTCGGAGGTGAACTTGTTTTACTGCTTTATGAGAAAATAAACATCCCATAGCTATCAATCAGTTTTTTCTTTCTCATCTATGGATCTCCCTGTCTCTCTCTGTCTCTCTCTCTCTCTCTCTCTATATATATATATATATATGAAGAAATATAGTTTGAAGGCGTGCTATATTTATGGGATAAAGTGCTCAATATCAGAGATAGGGCGTATGTAAATATAAATATAAAAGTGAACATAGAACTCAACACTCAGAGGCGACAGGCTGTTTCATGTTGGACACAATCGTCAGGCGGCTTGACGATTACGTCCAGAATGAAACAGCCTGTCACCTCTGAGTGTTGACTTCAATGTTCACTTATATATATATATATATATATATATATATATATATATATATATATATATTAAGAATACATTTACAAAATTTAGGCGGGATCCTCTCACCAAAACAAGGAAACAGTGCGCTGTAGAATAGGTTACATATTGCGTTTATGATAAGCAGCAGCAATGGTTGGATGACTAGGCTGCTTTTGATCTGTAAACGCAATCTGATACAGCCGTGCAGCCTCATGTCCATTACCATTAACACGGCCGTATGTAAAAATCATATCAGCCTACACACGGTATGAATATCCTTCCATTTTAAACTGAACACTTCTCAGTTAGCTCACTACTACTAACCTTAAATATTGAAGATAGAATAGCTACAAATATTCACGAATGACAAATGTAAGCTAGTCTACATGGCGATACACCGCGATCTCCCGTAAACTTATTTAACCTTAATGACTTGATTAAAGATTTGCGGACATATGTTTATAGACTTTTGTCCTTGTTTAGGTGTGAGGAATCCACCCTAAATTTTGTAAAAGTATTTTTGATACGCCATATATATATATATAGTTGGGTTTGATACGCCATATATATATATATATATATATATATATATATATATATATATATATATATAGTTTTTTTGTTTGATACATATATATATATATATATATATATATATAGTTGTTTTTTCTGTTTTCTTTTTTGAATTTGTAGGTCTGATGAACTGGATCGTATTTACGATTCCAATGGAATAAATTATGACCATGGAATATTAGTGTTTAAGCCTTTTTATTATATCCTTACTCTGTCCTAGACATTGAGTTCTACCTGGATTCTTCCTCTTGGATTTTTTTTCTGAAAATATACATGTATCGGTATTTATATATTTTGCATATGTATGTATATTTTCCACTAATATTATCTATCTATCTATCTATCTATCTATCTATCTATCTATCTATATATATATATATATATATATATATTCATGAATTATTCATACAAAAAACAAATACAAAGGTTAATGATTTAATTGGCAAGAAATCTATCGTCGCGAACAATTCAAATAATATACAAAAACCCCGAACCTGTTTATGAATGAAAAGATCCTTGTTTCTATAAATTTCTGTTGCATGAGTTATTATTTTTACAAGCTTTCGTCTGTTCTTACAGACATCCTATATATATATATATATATATATATACTTTAATGCCCGTCATTGCAGGTGGCTTAAATACTGTCATTGACTACCCCCGAATTGTAGACCTTTAATTTCTCAATCCCTCAATGTCGTACGCAAGTGATGGACTTCCCCAATCGTTTCCCCAGTCAAGTTAATGCCTGTCGCTTCTTTTTTTAGAAGCTTATTTTTACCTCTATTCCGGACTCATGTCATACTTTGAAGCTCTGCCCTCTTGGCAACTCTGATCATGGGGTAGTATCTATAAACATTTCTTTCCGCTCCCTTTCCAGTTAAGAACTTACTACCGATAGAATATCTTTCTGTTATTAACGTACGGATTGCGACTCGTTCCATGACTTCCTTTGTAACGTCCCCTGGAATGCAGTTTTAAACGTTAAGGTCTTCAATACGAAACTGCTCTCATTAAACTAGCATAGAGAAAGATTCCTGCGTGGCGGATGTTAAACTCATGGAGAGCAACACACTGTGCCTTCTTCACCTTACGCTTTCACCTGACTTGACGTGGAACGCCTGCATGGAATCAATAAATACAACTATTTAACTGCAAGGAAAGTTGGCTCACTGTATCGTGCCGGAAGTTTTTTTCCATCTTCTTCCATCTTCCACATTTACAAATCTATCATTCGCCCGCGCATTGAATTCTTTTGACATATCTGGTCAGGTGCTCCTGCTAATCATTTCAAGGCTCTTGACAAAATCCAAATAAGGATCTGCAATGTTATTGATCCTGACTTGGCATCTCGACTTCAGTCACTTTCTCACCGACGTGACGTGGCTTCCCTCTGACTTTTGCTCAAATATTTTCATGACAACTGCTATGACGAGCATTTTTTCCTGGTGACCCGACTAAGCGTGTTTAAGCGTGCTACTAGGTTGGTATCTAGGCTCCACCATTTTACTGTTAGGCTAATATATGTACCATTTTTACCCCAACAGTTTATTTTCTCGCACTTCAAGCCTGTGGAACACCCTTCTGTTTCCTTGGTTCACTGAAAAGTAAATCTTCAAAAATTTAAATGCAACATCAATGGCCATCTTCTATCTTCTTGAACCCTGTTCAGCTTTTATCCTATCCTCGGGCCCGTCTATAACCAGTTCTTCTCTCTTCTTCACTCTCTGTAACCCCTAAACACCTAAGCTTTAAAATAAATTTTAAAAGATGAAAAATCTTTCTTGAAGCTCATGTAGGCTACGCGTTGTCTTCTTCTTGTTCTCTATGCTCTCAATATACGCCATTACAGCAGTTTGATTTTTGACATTTTTTTTTAAAAGCATCAATGCACTGTTACCAGCTTTTGAAATTTCCGCAGATATTTGATTACGAACTGACTTCAGAATTTTACTATTTCAAGAATAAATCCAAATGAATTTAATATGTTTGTGTATCAGACTCAATGAATGGAAATATATATATAAACCAGAATTCTAATTATGAATCACCCCAAGGAAAATATGCATTTTTACTGTAATCAGTATGTAAAACTGCGTAAAAAATTGTAAAAAAATATAAAAAAAGGTTACTCAATAAATCAGATTTGTTGGTTCATTTAAAGATCATAATCAATAAAAAAAAACATAAATAAATATACGTGTATATAAAACCATAAGACTGCTGGGCAGAAATTATAAGACAAAATGATTGTAAATTTGCATTCTTTATTGAAAATCGCATTAAAACTACTTCACTGTATGACATTACATTATAATATAGCTAAATTGTTCAGTATAATTTCCCTTTGAACTAAATGAAGGTCATATTTAATGGCACATGATTTAGTAATGTTCTGTGCTATGCATCTTGTCCATATACAACTTTTAAATTATAACTTTTATAAGGCTTTGCTATGAGGCTTTTCAATGAAATCAAATTTTGACGCTACAATTTTTATCCTAAACTTAATTTTTAAACTCATCTCCTCAAAATATGGAACCAATTTAGAAAAATATTTTATCTCTTTATTTATCATCAAACCGCCATTTTCAAATTGAGTGCAATACCACGGTTTCAAAATCTCCCTGCCCTAATACATCATAGCTGTTAAATCCTCCATACCCACACTGGTCGTTATTTTTCCAAGTAATTTTAGCTATTTCTTTCTGATTCTGATTATGTGTTCATTTTGGTCCCATTTTCCTTAAAATTTTGTCGAATGCATCTTGGGCTAATGTATTTCGATTTCGGATTTCAATGTCGCATATTCTATCCTCTGTTAAAACACTCGCTAGATATTTAAAATTTTTCATTTGCTTGTTCTATGATGTCAAGGAATACTCGTAGACACTTTCGTAAATGCTCGTTGTATTAGAAACTTTGAAATCGCAGATACAATTATAGCAAGGCCGTTGAACAATACTGGTGTCAGACGCCTTCTAATAATATGGCACTAATAGTACTTGCTCGATATTACTCGCTCGAATAGTAATCACCGTAGAGTAGAGAAATAGTGCAGCGACACCTGAGATTGAACAGAGATTTCTTTCTGTGTCTGCCATCAACAAAATGTCATTTTCGTATCTTACATTGCGTAATTTTACACTCAGTGATAATAAATGATGAACGGATGTCCCCCTCGAGAAGGCACTATTCATTGAGAGGCTTTTGAGCCTTAAAATCACACCTGACCTCAAGCGGAACTCCTACATACGAGCCATCGCTAAAGATGCAGGTAAAATGGTCGTCTCGCTGTACATCCCCAGTAAATACCTAACTTCTCATGCTATTGTCTATCATTGCAAGAGCCACACCAAACCGAAAATGGAATACTGTTGTCATATTTGGGCTGGAGCTGCCCAGTCCTCGCTTTACAGTCACGAGAAAGTTCATAAGCGTCTTCAAATCGTTTTGGGTGGCGAATTATTTTCCACCCTCCGACCTCTCCCTCACAGGCGGGATGTGACAAGCATCTCTACTCTATCATTACTTCAGTGGAAAGTGCTCAGATGAACTACATTGCTTGGTTTCACCAGTTCTGATCTTCACGGCTAGGACCCGCCATACCACCTATATTCTAGCAACCCACCCACATTCCCTCTGTATTCCATTGGTGAGAAGTAAGTTCCACTTGACTAGATTCTTCCCGCGAACCACCGCTTTGTAGAATCGACTCTCAAGAGGATGTTTTCTAGATCACTACAAAATTCTAATATAAGTTAATTTAATTCTAATATAAGTTAATATAAGTTAATTTAATTCAAATATGATGCTAATTTAATATTTTCTATATGATATCGTATTGAAACAAATATACTGATGATAAAGTAATTTGTTTTTTATAAAAGGTATTTAAGCGAATATAGTCGTAGTTTTATAAGTGTTTAACGCATTTACATCTTAATATAAGCACCCATTTTCTCCATAACAGCCAGATATCTATTATTAATTGATTTTGTTAAGATTTTTCCATCAGTAGATTCAATTCCCGGCATGGATGTCTTAATTTCGATATGTCTGTTTTGCTGTCACATTCATATAATTTTATTTTCACAATTGACCACAGATTCTCAATCGGATTCGAATCGGGACTTGATGGCGGCCATTCCATTATCTTCTGTCCTGTAAATCTTTTACGATAAAAAATTAATGGGTAACCTTAGATACATGAAAAGGAACATCGCCACGCATAAATACACATTTCACTTTGAAACTTCTGGGCTGGGACTTGTGTCATTCAAATAAATTCCTGTCCGTGGAATTAAAATTGGGACTGTCCAGTTTAATTATATCATGAAATTTGAATGGTTCAATAATGGTTTAGTTAATGGTTTCAATATTCCAGCCCATATCACACTGCTGCCTCCTTATTACTTTCTGCTAGCCACAGGCACATCAGCATCGGATAAAATCCGTTCTTAGGCCTATCCATCAGCTCCATCGAATGTCACCCGAAAGTTGTCCGTGAAGATGAGTTTAGAAAAGTTCATGTTCTTCTTGGCCCAATTTGGATGCTTTAAAATATTTGATTTACTGAGAAGAGCTTACCTTAGTAATTTCTTGACAGATCCCATTTTGCAAAGTATTCTACATCTTGTATTCTTCTTGACTTTCTCAATTCCAACCTGATCAGCGATATGGTCACTGGTCAAAAGTAATTGTTTTGCTATAATTCCCTTTAGTTTACATTCTCATCGAAATATTAAGTTCTTAAAGCCTTTTCTTATAGTTCTCAAGTTATATATTCAACAGTTCTCTCTATTGTGACACTCCTTTGATATCTCCATTTTGGATATTCCATCAGTCATTAACATTTTATTTTCTGTTTTTCATCCTTTATTAAATCCTTTTCATTACTCATTTTTCAACATGTATTATTTATTGATTGCTTCATTTTCTACGATTTATGAATACTTTATAGGCTATTTAAAGTACGAATCTATTTCTAGAGATGATAATGGTTCAGTGATACAAGTCCCATGAATTAACCCATAACGGTGGGAGAGAAGTGGTAGAGTAAAATATTATTTTTGAATAAGAATGAAAAGTATCACTTTTTTTACATGAATAAAATCGAAATGAATTAAAAATAATCACTGATTCAAACCACATCTTATTTCAACGCTACTTCAGTTCAGCTAATCACTGAAAGCAATTATACTGTAAACCCTGAAGTTTCGTAACCGTTGACCCTAAGGGGTACAAGTGTTGATAACATGATATCACCTCTTACTTAAGACAGAAAATGCCACCGAGGAAGACTGTTCTGGTTTTGTTAAGGCGATACTTATGCAGAGGACCCTTCTCAAGACAATGAGTTCTGCTTTTCAGCATGACGTGACGCAAGTCCTCTCCGCCCCTGTTATTGCGTATTGTATGTAATGCTGGAATTAGCAAAGACCACTAAATATTTCTTAACAGCTCGGGCAATTGGAGCACTTGCTATAGAGCATTTACAACTCTTTGAGGGTGATATATTTCCCAGTGTGCTTTTTTCTCAATAAGATAACTCGTCGACATTATTCATCGTGTAAGGGAGAATGAAGTTACTAATATAAACATAGTTCTGATTGCAGGTCCTTCATTAGCTGCCTTATTGACCTGATCTAAATCCCATTGAGAAAAGAATTCTGTACAATTACAGTTATCAACCATAAGTCCAGTTGCGTGTAGTACTGAGACGTGTTTTGATAGATATACCCACTCAACAACGGCAGAAGCTCGTAAACTACTCGAGACATGAAGGAAAAGACTACACTGTCTTTAATTTTCTGCCATTCCTTTTATTTGCAAAGAATGAGAAAAAATCTAGAAGTATTGATTAAAACAAGACATTTGGAGAAGATGAAATAACAGAATTCTATAAGGAAAATATAATATATAAAGTTCAAATTGTGTGTGTGTGTGTGTATATGTCCAATCAAAATTATGAAAAAATAAATATATAAAGTAGATTATCTAAATCTGGAGCATCAAATAAACTTCGTCTGGCAATTATTTGTACCTCTTCGCGAAAGGAATATAGAAATGACCGATTTTAAAGTATAAATGCCACGCTTACGCAAGATTAGAGAAAAAGTTCCTTAAAACGCCATAGGCATCGGCGATTGATTCTGATCCTTTCCTACTACCTGCATATGTCTTATATCTTGCCCAATTTACAGGTTCTTGCCTAATTAAGACAGCTAGATTACATATTCAGGTTTAATAAATTTTTAAATCAAATTTTATAAACATATTAGTAGGGGTAATACCATAATATAGTCCGGTACAAGATGGCATCATAAAAATATTGAGCATTAAAAACTACAATAATTGAAAATAACAAACCAGATTGGGAAATGAGACTAAAAAGAAAGTTTTAAAAGCTATACATAGATCTAGCGGGGTAAATATTCTTTTCCAGTATGTATTTTGCGATCTTTATAAAGAATCTAGCGTTTGTTGATAGCGCTCATCATTAAATTTCTTAGCTATTCAAACAAAGCCATTTCCTTAGCTAACTAAGCATTTAAATAGCTAAGAAATAAAAGTGGGTTATGTTGACATTTCTAATAATATATTTAGAAATTCTAATAAAGATGATAAGCTGTAATATTATATCATGACTTCTGTGAAGAAAACTAATACCAAACACTTTAAACTTATCAAACAGTTTTAATTGCAAGAATTTCTGCTAACAGTTTCTTGGTATGTACAGAGAAAGAAACATCTGTGTAACGCGCCCGAGTTGAGGAAAGAAACGCTCGTTGCCATAGCTAGTAAACAAAATGATTTATGCACAAGGAAAAACCCCTGCACAATAAATGTAAGTATTTTGGTAACGAAAATATCAATTAGAACAAAACAGCAAATTAGATTAGTCGAATGTAGACCAGAAGTGAGAAAGAAAGAGTGATAAAAAATGAATATCTCAGAAGTATACGAGCGATTCGAGAAATAAGTCCGAACAGCAGAAATATTATTTTAAAAGAAAAATGATTAATACTTGAGGCAGAATAGTTCATTAGAACACAAGAAAAAACTGAGGTTCTCAAAATTACAGCCTGTTCCAGCAGAAGTGTAAAGTAATACGGTGTTCTGAGATAGAAAAAAACCTTCCCGACATTCAAGAAACTTGTTTTTGCAGACAAGGAGCGAAGAGTTAGCAACACCAGAACCGTGACTTTAACAGCATATTCCAAGATGAATAGGTTAACAAAAGGAAAACTAGAATACGATGAAATTGGCAATTGATCTAAAAAGTTACCTGTTATTATATTACATTTATCACGCACCCACATACACACACATATATTCTTCTTCCTCCAAAAAAACCTGCGTACATCTCTTATCTCTTTGCTTCCCCCTTTTTTCTCTTTTTCCCTTTTTTCTTGTTTTCCTTTTTCCATATTTTTCTGTTGAGTTGACCGATTAAATATGTCAATGTCTGATCCTTACCCCCTCCTTCCTCAATATTAAGTATTATAATAAAAAAGAAATATAAAAATAAATTTTAAAACTCTCCCTTCCCTCTCTAAACTCGACCATATCTCTCACACTATTCCTAACCACCCTCCATGTCAACTTATATAAGCTTAACACTGTCCGTCAAAAGTGTAAATTTTAAATTCATTTTTTGTTTCACCTTTTGAAAGTGAAGTCTGAAGATCCAGAGAAAAATAAAATTCTCTGGTGAAATAAATTATTACAATGGAGCCTTATAAACATTGTTTTTTAGCTATTATCAAGAATGATTTTATTTTTTAATTTTAAATGAATCTATGGATTTTTATCTATGTATTTAGCGATATAGGAATATAATGAAAATTTCTCGGACATTCAGGCTGGTAAATGTCGTCTGTTTTTATTTAAATTAAATTATTCGCTCTGAATTAACATTGGGCTCTCAGGATTTCATCCCCCTTGGGATTATCCATACGGATTACCAAGATTTTTCGTTATATATATATATATATATATATATATATATATATATATATAACGAAATATAATTTTAAGGTGTGCTATATTTATGGGATAAAGTGCTCAGTATCAGAGACAGAGCGTATGTATATATAAAAGTGAATATTGAAGTCAACACTCAGAGGCGTTAGACTGTTTCATGTTAAATACAAGAGTCAAGCTACATAAATGTATATTATTGTGCATTTAGGCACCAATCCCTATATTATACAAATTTCACAAGAGGCTACTAAGTGTGAGAAAAAGAAAAAAAAACATTATTAAGGAGCGAGAACAAAAGAAAAGTGGAATCAAGAAGAAAGAGGTAGTGATTGACATTGCTTTTCGATTTTAGAAGATTGATGTTGGCTAGAAAACATGGAACCATTGGAGAGTCTCGTCTTCATTTAGACAAGAATTCACCTCCATATAGGAGGACTGATATTACCGAACATTTCAGTACTTTTTCGTTGTTTCTAACGAATTTTTCCTGTTTCTTAATACTTAGCATAGGATTTGAAAAGCATCTTTCGTAATCGTAATGCGCCTTCGGGTGACAGTATCACACTATCCGTTTAAAAATAATTTATTGAAAATGTATGCCCCTGAAGCATACAAGGAATAGTATCATAAAAAACAATTGGACTTCCTATAATCGAAAATGAAAATACACTAGCCAAGAACAAGATCCTGCTTTTCCTCGCTGAAATACGAAAAATCGACGATTTCCTGAAAAACTTCCACTCCTACTGACAATGACAACGGCTATTGTTTTTTTAGCTATTATCCTCAGTAAATTCGACCTTGCCAATCGAACGATCCTCTGTGGCCAAGCGGTTAGGCACGTCAAGCTAAATGACGTTTCCGTATAGGATGCAGGTTCGAATCCTGTCAAAGGACGAATAATTTCTATGAAAATTTCTCGGACATTCAGGCTGGTAAATGTTATTTAATAGTTTATTATAAACAGAGCATTTACTAAAATACTTGTATCTATAAAAAGAATGTTAAACCTAAAAATGTCTTTACATATATATATATATATATATATATGATATTTCATATATAATGATATGCATAACCAACCTCGCTGTACTTATCAAATCGCAAAATGAAGGTTTTTCTTAACAGCGACTCTTGTAGCTCTTTCTACAATCATGCAGGTGCTCCTCGTTCCTAATTTTCATAAATGACCTTCCTGATGTCACCAGTTCTCAATTCGATATCGATGCAGATGATACAGCTATTTACTCTTGTCTGATTAGTTCGATCTCGGCTCTCGCATTTCTAATGAGACATTATCCCCATTAAACGACCCGCACATCAACCTTTGCCTGGGAACTGAAGGCGCTAGGAAACACTGGGTTTAACGTAGAGCTTCTAATTATTGACGCATTTGGAACTCTGTCATGATACAAAAAAGAAGGGAGTAAGAACTGAGGTTGGACTATATCAGTATTTGTTTTGTCAAATAAATTTAATATTAAAATGTCAGAAGTGCTCGTGTATGTGGGTGGACTGGAAAGTTCATAAGCGGATCAAGAAATGAATGTATATATACACACCAATTTGTAGACTGAAGGGCATGTCAGTGTACCAGAATACGATTGCAGGTCGGCCAGCCTTTTTTTCTTGCTTTCTTTCTTTCCAGGCTTCCGTCCTATTTTCTTTCTTTCCAAACTTTCTTTCATTTCTTCTTTCTAACTTTCTTTCTTCATTAGTTTGTTTATTTCTTTAATTTTTTTCTTTATTGGTTTCTTTATTGGTTGGTTTCTTTCTTTCTTTCTTTCTTTCTTTCTGTCTTGCACCAAACCCCAAAATCGTCCCTTATATATCATCGTATATTTCTATTTCACAATAAAAAATAGTCCATTATTTTTCTATGGTGTTGAGTTAACCCACTTACTTAAAAAAAAAAAAAAACTGCCGCTAGAAGACACTCCCTAAGGCTATAAATGGGCAGTCACATTCTCTATAAATCCATTTTTCCTATTTCACCTAGAGACTGTAAGATATAGATCGAACTCGGAGAAAATCGTGCACGCACGTCAGCAACTTTCTCTTTACTTCTTTTCATGTAATATATTTGTTTAGGACTTACTTCTACATAAGTTGACGCACTCAAACAATTCACTAGTTTAAATATTTCTCACGTTCATATTCAATGTTTCGTCACGCACATCAATCTTCTAGCGTCTATATATACCCTTGTTTTGTTAATACATACATCATAGTTTGTTTATATATACAGTTTTGTCGTTGCCTTAAATTTATTATCAGGACTCGCATTACGACTCCACCATTTTCCTATGGGATACATATGCCAGGAGAAACTTGTTTTCCACCTAATTACTCGACCAGCATTCTCCCTCAACAATGGCAGGGCGAAACCATTAAATAAACAAACAGGATTCTAATAGGATTATTAGTTGTAATCGTGTCGTAATTTTATTCTGTATACGTCTAGCTGAATTTTTATTGTGAAATTTTCTTCCCGGATGTGTTTTATCTTTTTTTATTTTATTTTATTTGTTTCTTAAGTTTTCGTGGTATTCTGTTTGAATCCAGAGCAAAATAAACTTTATTCTTCTACGTTAATCGTAATAAAATAATATTATTTGAAAAGATTGATATTATCTTTTATTCTTATTATGATAGCAGAGGAAAATAGGTTAAAAGTTGTGCAACATTTTCTATCTCGAAAAAAAAGATACGAAAGAAGAATGCCTTGCAAAACTTCACACTAAACAAGAACAATCAAAGAAACGAAAGAAATTAATGTGCAGGCATAACGCCTCAAACCGGAAAGTTCTTTTTTTATTTACAAGTCGGTTATTTCGTTGAGACAACATAATTTGGTTGAATGTATTCAATGGTGACAGGTTCGCCCAGATAGCTAAGAGATCACACATATATACACACTGAAATTACCTCAAACGTCATATTTAGTGGATATCCGTGTTTGAATAGACTTCCCGATATTTAAACACAGTCTATTACGTCTACCGGTATAAGCTCTCGAGAAAGCTAATAAAGACTATATATTTTCTACAGGGGTTAGAAAATGCCTCCCAACGCCTTGTAGGAGAAACAAATGTCTGATTCCATGTATTTTAGACCAATAATGTTTGAAATAACAAAAATGTCGGATTAAAAATAAATACATTTATTCTTTAAAAATACACTATAGTCCCGCTACACTTAAGTATTCACACACCCACACAGCTATTTGTATTCATATCGAGCAGAGTACGCACGATCAAAATAATAGTCATCATGACATTAGTAGATTATACTAAAACACTATTACATTAAAACATTATGTAGCAATAATTTTAAAGAAAGTTCAAATGTGCTTGAAACTATTTTCCTACAAAAGAAGGCTTACGACTATATCACGTTGAAATATTGGTTCCCCCACGATTAGCGGATATAAGCAACGTCAAACCTGGTCAGTATCTAGATGAGTGACCGCTTGTGAAGTCCAAGTGCTGTAAGCTTCGGTATGCGCGTGGTATAAATTTTTCATCTAAGGTTCGAGTTCCAATTCCTGTTATGTTTGTTATATTCACTTAGACGCATATACTCTTGGAAAAAGGTATGAATCTACCTCATCTCCCACCAGCTATGGGTTAATTAGTAAGACCTGCATCATTAAACCATTATTATCACTAAAAAAAAAAAATTCTTACATTCTAAATAAATATTTTCTGGCTTTAAATAACCGGCAAAGGTAGAAAACGAACCAATCAATCATATAAAAGAAAGAAACAACATTAAACACCATATTACACACAGAAAAAGGCGTTTTTAAAAAACTGAATAAAGTGTTTAGTATTGTTACCATTAGCAGATAAATGGTCTTTAATTTAAAATATATATTCATGTGTATGTATTTATGTATATGTATGTGGAAAGTGTGTGTATATGGATATGGGTGGATATATGTGTGTGTGTATATGTATATATATGTGTATGTGTGTATATGTATATATGTAGGTGTAATTATTTGTATATTATACGCGGTACTTATTAGAAAGCGCTCAGTATCAGCGATAGAGCTAACATATTGAATCAGAAATATGTATATGTGTATATGTATATATATGTATGTGTGTGTATGTATGTGTATGTGTGTATTTGTGTGGATATATGTGCATGTGTGTACATGGGCATATGTATGTGTGTATGTGGGTAAACGCCTATGTGTATGTATATACGTGTATATGTTATTGTGTATGTGTGTATTCGCATGTGTCCTTGCTAGATTAGATAATCGTTATATTTATTCTTTATATGTTTATATTTGATTTGTAACCTGTAGTCGATATTAATTTTGTCAAATTTTCTCAATTATACAGCGGCCCTATGAGTAAATGTCCTTCAATCTTACTTTCCCCCGACCCATCTCTCTCCCCCAACTCTTCTTTCGTTTTCTCTTCCTCCCTCCTATTCTGATCTTTAACATTAAATCGTCTATGGTGTGTGTATGTCACCACAAAATGTATCTTTAATGTATTAGACATCCGACAACATTCATATTTCCCCCTTCCACTCACCTCTAGTTAGAAAAAACCCTCTCTGTTAAGTTTTAGTCTCACACCTTCTCCGTCTATTACCCCTCTCTTTAACACTAACATTCGTCCCTCACTCTCATACTTACACTCTCTCCAAATTTTATTTTTATTCCCGGATTTGTTCTTTACTGTTTTCTTTTTGAATTTGTAGGTCTGATGAATTGGATCGTATTTACGATTCCAATGAAATAAATTATGACCATCGAATATTAGTGTTTAAGCCTTTTTTATATATATATATATATATATATATATATATATATATATATATATATTGAAAAAGTATAAAATGTATATATCATAAAAGTTTGTATATATATATATATATATATATATATATATATGCACACAAACACATAATAAAACTGATTTTGCAGACAAGGAATCAGTTATATTTAATAAAGTGGTCAATACACAATTCAAGATGTCGAAAATGTAGAGCTAGATAAGGCATGAAATATTAAAACCCTAACCTTTTCCGTTTTTTCTCAAGCAGTAGTAGAAACAACGGTAGTAGATAAGGTTAGTGTTTGTAATATATATATATATATATATATATATATATATATATATATATATATATATATATATATATATATGTACACACACACACATATACACTGCGTGCCAAATTATTATCGAGATAACTGCGTGCCAAATTATTATCGAGATTTTTTCTAATATTTCAAAAACCGTCCAATCAATTCACACAAAATCTTCACACCATGTTGGCAACACTGACCTGCGCAATCAATGAAATCGTACTGATCTGCGCAGTGTAAACAAACTGGTGCCATATTTGTTATCAGCACGGTGTTTTGCTCGTGCCAAATTATTAGAAAAGTGTAAGAATTAAGTGAAAAGATGGGCCGTAAAAGCAGTTTAAGTGATGCTGAAAAGAAAACTATTACATCAGAACTCTCAAAAAGTAAATCTACCCTAGAAATTTATAAAATGTTAGAGAGGTGTCATCAAACAGGGAAAAAGTTCCCCGCCGACCCTACACAAGTACGCAAAAGGGCAGATAAAGGCAAGCCGAGGGTTATTTCACGTCGTCTCATGTCACGACTTAAATGAGAGGCCACGAAGAACCCTTTACTTACTCGCCAAGAGCTTTTCAGTCGCATTGGGGATCGTACTGTGTCTAAAAGTACTCGGTGTCGGTATCTGAGGGAAATAGCAACAACAGTCAAACCTGTATCGAACCTCCGTTGACGAGAAATCACATCCAAAATCGATTGAAATGGGCCGAGGACAATATGAAGATTGACTTCTCTAAAGTTTTGTTCACAGACGAAACTCGAGCAACACTTGATGGGCCAGATAGATGGTGCAAAGGCTGGGTAATGAACGGATAGAATCGCCATCAGCGTTTAAGACGCCAACAAGGCGGCGGAGGCATAATGATCTGGGGTCGTATTATTGGAAAAACATTAGTATGCCCATGGAGAGTACCAGATGGCGTCAAAATGACTGCTGATGCATACATAGCGTTTATGAAGGAGCATCTTGAACCGTGGATGAAAAGGCAAAGAGTTGCCTTCAGAAGGACCATTGTTTATATGCAAGATAATGCTCCCTCACATGCTGCTCACAAGACTACTGAATATTTGAAACAGTTAAGGTTCGATGGACCTCGAAATATGAAGTGGCCAGCAAATTCTCCGGATTTTAACCCAATCGAAAACCTTTGGAGCATCATGAAGCGAAGACTGTACGCCAACGGACGACAATTCATGAGCAACGCTGAGTTGTGGGAAGCAAATCTTGACATATCTCGTCGCATTACAGCAGATGACATCCTACAATTAACAAATTCTATGGATCGTCGACTTCAAGTAATTTCAAAACAGGGAAAGCACATTCCCTATTAATTTGTTTAAAACTGTGTCTTTGTTAGTATCTGTTATTATTTGTTTGATTATCTTATTTATTAGCTTCTTTTGATCATAAACATTCACGCACAACATTAATAAACGTTTTGTTTGCTCAATTCTGGGAATTTTACTAAACCTTTCTAATAATTTGGCACGCTCAAATCACCGTGCTGATAACAAATATGGCGCCAGTTTGTTTAGATTGCACAAATCAGTACGAAAATTTCTGTGTTTGCGCAGGTCAGTGTTGCCAACATTGTGTGAAAATTTTGTGTGAATTGATTGGCAGTTTTTGGAATATTAGAAAAAAACGTTATCTCGATAATAATTTGGCACGCAGTGTATATATATTTTGAACAATAAAAATATTAAAAATTATAATCTTCAGACACACTAGGTTGTATATTAATATTCTTCCGTTTTTATTATTATTTCATTTAGATTCCTCGACTATATATATATATATATATATATATATATATATATATTCTGTATTTGGGTAGTAGTACATATTTAATACGGGTTTCTTTAAAAACAACTGGCAATTTTTTATTTAATTTCTCTTGAGTTCCTACAATTTCAGAGCGCTTTCGGCTATACATTTAGCCATTATCAAGGATGCTTATTGAGCTCTATTTCCTCATTATGTGTCTAAGAAATTCCAAATATCTTTTTCTGATTCTATGTGTAAGTGGCACTTTTGTTCAAATATTCCTTAAGACTTCTTCATTAATTACATGTTCAGTCCATGATATTCTTAGATCATCGATATTTTTTTTATTTCAGCTTGGAGAAGCATAATTTGGTTGGCTAGAGACAATTTTTATAAGAGAAACTTGAACATTTTTCTGGTATTATGAACAGAGATAGTAACACGAACAAACTTCGACGTTATTCTCTCGAACCAACTAATCTTCTACGCTGAAATATTAATAAAAAGAAAGCGGCGATATTCTCAATTCTTTCACTACCAAGAAATGATAAAGAAATGCCATTCTCACCACAATAAGTAAGCAACACAAACAATACAAAGCAATAATACGAAACCCTGAATAATTTATATAAAGAAAATATATATTTCCTTAATTATCTTTGGAGATGTTATCAAAAAATTCCAAAATACAAGGATTTTGAAGTAGAAGTCTTAAAAAAATGTGACGCTGGAAGACATCAATAATTCAAGTTGTGGTTGGAGCCATCGGTAGGATTGGAAAAAGTTCCGATAGTCTCATTAAAAGAAAAACCTGGTAGCTCATGTCTTAAAGAAATGCACAAAAATGTTCTCACGAATATAGTTCACACGTTAGGAAGGACTTTATCTAAGTGAAATGTGTGTGATCTTAGTCTACTATACTTTATTTTTTTCCAAAATGTTCAGTGAAAAATATCATGATGCCATTTCTAGTTGGCTCCCGGAAAGTAATAACTATACAACAGAACCAAAGGAAACAACAGCAACAACAACAACAACAACAATAATAATAATAATAATAATAATAATAATTTTTTTTCTTAAATCGCGCTCTTGGAAGCCCATGCCTTAAACAAATACAAAAAAATTGTTCTCACAAGTACAGCCCACACCTTACGAAAGGCTTTTATCTATGTAATATATATATTTTAAATATTTTTATCTCTGTAATATATAGATTTTATCTTTGTAATATTTTATCTATGTAATATATATATTTTAAAAATTAAAAAAAAATATATACATATTCAATTTATTTAAAAATATATATATATTTAATTGGTCAGTGGAAAATGTGATGATACCATTTCTAAACTTTGGTCTCTAGGCGAGTCTCGGAACGAAATATGTACACATCAGAATTCAAATAAAATAAAACAATAATAATAATAATAATAATAATAATAATAATAAGAAGAAGAAGAAGAAGAAGAATCCTCTCACAATGTAAGCAATCGTAAATTTTATACCATTTTCTAATGAAAATAATGCTCTTCTTTGATTTCATCCTAAGTCTCTTTGACTTTATTTGAGTTTTAAATCTTTCATTTTTTTACTTACTAATCGTGTTATTTTCCTTCTTTTTTCATTAGCTTTAAATTAATTTCTCTTTTCTATACCACACCTCAAGTAGAACCTTCCGTCCACGTTACTTTCCTCCTCGGCATAATGTATGTCTGTAAGTGTGTATACATGTGCATGTGGGTGTATGTATATATGAATTTAAATTTCGATAAACGTGCAATCAATTTACAAATTCATGAATTATTCACACAAAAACAAATGCAAAGGTTAATGATTTAATTGGCGCGAAATCCATCGTCGCAAACAATTCAAATAATATACAAAAACCTCCGAATCCGTTATGAATGAAAAGATCCTTGTTTCTATAAATTCCTGCCGCATTAGTTCTTATTTTTACTACAAGCTTTCGTCTGTTCCTACAGACATCTTCAGGTATGGAATAGATGTTGTTCTTGTTTTTTCTCTTAGTAATAAGAGGACAACGAAAATATATGTATTGTTGTATCCGAAAATGCTATTGGAAATGAGTTATTTGTTTTTGGAGCGCTGAGTTTGATTTTAAATTTTTTTACAGTTGTGCGTTCATGTAAAAATATGGTGATAAACGAATTTTTTACTGGTAAATTTTCTGTCAAAGTGGCATGAACTATATTGTTCAATAATTACAGTAATGTCGCACTTATTATCCAAAAGTCGCACTTGGATCAGTTATTTTAATTTCGATAAACGTGCAATCAATTTACAAATTCATGAATTATTCACACAAAAACAAATGCAAAGGTTAATGATTTAATTGGCGAGAAATCCATCGTCGCAAACAATTCAAATAATATATAAAAATATTTTATGGATTCAGCAATACAAGTAAATCACAATACACCGACTGAATCTGCAAAATGCATAAAAAAGAAAGCAAAAACAAATGCAACCAACCAGATACATAAACAATGGCAAGATAAACTACTTCATGGCCAATACACTGCCTGTACCAAACAAGTTGATGTCGACAAGCCCTGTACCCACCAGTGGCTACGTAGTGCAAGGTTAAAATCTGAAACGGAAGGTTTTATCCTTGCTGCCCAGTAACAGTTCTTGTTAACTAGAAATTATCAAGCACACATACTAAAATACTGTGCTAGCGCAAAATGCAGGTTCTGTGATAATTACCCATAAACAACTGATCATCTTGTAACAGGTTGCATGGTATTGGCACCCACTGAATATAATATACCAATATCTACACTGGAAAATCTGCAACTTCTACGGAAAGAAAACTGAAAGGAAGTGGTATGAACGCCACCCAGACCTGGTTACGGAAATAGGACCTGTTACAATTTTATGCGACTACACAATACACACTGACAGAACAATCAAAACTAACCACCCAGGCATTGTTATTAGAGACCGCAAACAAAAGAAAATGCCTCCTTATTGATATGGCATTTACTGAGAACTGCAATGTATCTTTGATCTGGTTGGGATCCGGAAGGAAATGGGTATACACCAGAGACTAAAGGAAATAATAATAATAATAATAATAATAATAATGATAATAACCCAAAACCCGGTTACGGAGATAGGACCTGTTACAATTTTATGGGACTACACAATACACACAGACAGAACAAAGCCAACCATCCAGACATTGTTATTAAAGACCACAAACAAAAAAGTGCCTCTTTGTTGGTATAGCAGTCCCTGCAGACTGCAATGTATCTTTGAAGATACTCAAAAAGCTGTCAAAATACAAGGGCCTTGAAATAGAAATCTCAAAAATGTGGCATATGGGAACATCAACAATCCTTGTTGTAGTTGGAGCCCTAGGACTGGTCGGAAAAGATTGCAGTAGACTAATTGAAGGGATTCCTTGAAGCCCATGCCTTAAAGAAATACAAAAAAAGAAATATTCTCACGAGTACAGCCCACACCTTACGAAGGGCTTTATCTATGTAAAATATATTTGTGATTTTTTCTTTTAGTTGGTCAGTGGAAAATGTCATGATGCCATTTCTAGCCTTAGATCTCTGGGCGGTAAAGAAATGTGTACACACCAGAAATCAAAGGAAATAAAATAATAATAATAATAATAATAATAGCTGCCACTTCTTTACAGAAGAATGCCATAATAATCTCTTCAACGATGAAGTGAGAGACCGCAACCTCATAGATGGCCGTGCAAGCCAGCCTCTATCCTGTACACCTTTTTACATATGTGATACTCAATAATTGAAATAGAAAGAAGTAAAGCCAGATTAAATACATCCATTGTTTCTTTGGAACGAAAGTCAAAGGAAAAAAGACAGGTCGTATTATACACAAGTACACATGTTCAGAAATATTTACTCGGCTTAAAAACCTTTTATTTGAAAGAGCGAAGATTATAAACACACGCAGTTAGCAAAATAGACAAGAAAAAAACAAAAGATGCAGGTCTTGATAACAATTGTTTGCAAAATGTATTTGATATTTCGGTAAAATTTGTTTTTCTCTTCATTCTTTTACGATTTTACTTCATAGTTTATTAATATATACATATATAATAAATCCATAGTAAATAGAAAAGTATGATTGATTAATTAACACCCTAAAATGTATTACGGAGCATATGAAGTTAGCGACTTTTCCCGAAAATTCGAAAATAAATTTTTAAAGAAAAATTAGGAAAAGTGTTTAAATCATGCTACGGTTCATTTTTATTCTTTCATATTGTGAAAAATTAAATATTTTCGAGAAATATATGTACGACAGGCCATTATAAAGAGCAGGAAGAATGGTCAAGATGGGTTTTGGTGACTCCAACATACACATGGTTAAAAATCGGTCGATTTTTGCTTAAAATATTAAAAATATTCTCTTAATTTCTGTGTAGGTTTTGTAGAACCAACATATAATCATATATTCAATTATTTGAATCAAAATCAGCAAGTTTGCGGCTAATTTTTCAAATTTTGTGGAATACGTTGTAATTTTTAGTGATTTTTGGGCGCCGGACATGTCTGGGCACAATTTGGCAAGGGTTGCAGCTCAATTTTCAAAAATTCTCAAAATGTTGGCCCATTTCCTCGAATAAAACAGTTCCCCACTTTGTACGAAAAACTTAGTCTCTGTAGTCCATCCCTAATCACATGGCACAACTTTTACCCCAGCCAAAAACATTACATAGGGATGGAGCTGTAATACGGAGGTCGTATTATACTCAAGGATGTATTTTACTCAGTTCTTACTTAGCTTCAGAAACTGGCGGGAGATTAATACTCAAAAATTATATACATATATATATATATATATATATATATATATATATATATATATATATATATATATATATATATATATATTCGACTCTCTCATCGAATTCGACGTATCAGGGTCAAGCAGATCAGTTCCTAGGAAACCGACAGCCCAACAACAGTACATGAGATTTGATTATAGTGCTGAAGGTTTCGTGCAGAACCATCCGCACTTTTTTGAAGGGTCAAATACAGAGACCTGGTGCACTACGTGCCACAAGGTTCCCAAATGACCATACACAGTTTTTGAATTCAGAGTTGTCCTTCTCCTAGACCAGTTGCCATCCAAGGCTATAGAACCCAGTCTGTCCTGCTATTTACCCATAGCTGGAGGGAGAAGAAGAGGGTTCACACCTATCCCAAGGGTATTAGCACGTAAGTGAATGTAACTGGATTCGACATGAATTCGAACTCGGCTCTCCGATTACTCAATCCAAGCTGCACGGTGGAGGTATATATATATATATATATATATATATATATATATATATATATATATATATATATATATATATATCTCAAAATACTATTTACATTATACGGAATATTTTCCTCATCTTTGTTGCCACCATATTTATCACAAGGACATATGGCACAGTGGATAAAGGTTGTTGTATATTCATATTATTGTTTTTATTACTATTTCATTTAGATTCCTCGACTGGTTTCGGCCAACATGGCTATCACCAGGAGAAAAATAAATTTCTCCTTGCTGGTAGCAGTGAACTACAGAAATGAATGCCTTGATGGAAAAAATGAACTTTTGTCTATAGTTTTCATTTGTTTTTTTTTATTTTTCTAACATGAATTTTGGGCAGTCCTTGTGTTGGTCAAACAGTCTCTTTTAAGTTGTTATTTAAGAAAAGAGCTGGATGGATTCATGCTGCTCTGAATTCCCTTGGTCATTTTGACAATTTTATTGGTTCCTGGAAAGGGGATATGTCTGTTAGGTATGTGTGTGTGTTATTTGGTTCTTAGGGAGTAAGTGATGATATATATATATATATATATATATATATATATATATATATATATATATATATTAATCATTTTAACCAATGCAATTGCCTCTAGCTAGGATCGAAACCCGACTGAATTGGCGTCAGTCGGGGATTCTATATATATATATATATATATATATATATATATATATATATATATATATATATATATATATATATATATATATATATATATATATAAGTATATAATTGGTATATACGGAATGAATTCCAATAACCAACAATTACTATTCTTAAAAGAGTGCTCAATACAAAGTAGAGCAGATATAATTATTTTTTATATTTATGTATGTTTGTGTATGTATATATATATGTGTGTATGTTGGCACCTATTATGTATGAGTTTGTTTGTGTGTATGTGTGGGTATGGAAACTTTGGTATATCATGACTGTTTTTATATATGTAAGTATGTGTGCATAAAAATCAGTGTATATATGTGTGTATTTAGGTTTATATGTATATGTGTGTGCATGTGTACTTGTTATCATAGATTTGTATATTGCGTATATGTTTATGTTTATATATTTATTTGTATGTATTTCTGTATGTATATATATGTATGAGTGTATGTTTATGTGTGTTAATTTGTGTTTGCTGCCGCGTATATATATATATATGTATTTGTGGGTTTCTTTATCCTGTTTTTCTTTGCCTAATATATAATGAAACTATTATCAACTTATATGATTAATATATATTTTTATTAATATTATGGTTTGGAATTTTCCTTTTAATATATTAAATAATATTATTTTTAACCATTTTTATCTTTGTATATTTGCTCCCTTAAGTTATAATTTAATAAGTGGTTAGCATTTATTTAATGATACTTTAAGTCTGAAATATTTATTGGTTGTGGTATCTGATTGTCTATGTCATTGTCTGTGGATGTATGTATGTGTATCTATCTTCTATGTTCACTTTTATATATATATTTATACATATATATATATAAACTGGATGCCGGAATGAACAGTTCTTTTTCGAATGTTTCACTTTGACTTATTATTACTTTAATGACAATAATAGAAACGAATCAATAAATAATAAAAGTAAAAGTAAAGCTAATATAAGTTTACAATTATCATTAACCATGTCGTTAATGTTGTAGAGTAATGACCCGACTGAACAAGACCATCCCCACTAAAAACACCAACGGCGGAATAACCAAAGATCTACACGACCACTGTGTTCATACAAGTGAGACATAGCCGTCTCATTTCTACATTCACAGTTTAGACAGATATTAGTCGAAAGCACATTAACACTTCATCAAAATAATAATAATAAGCGAAATCTTGATGCCGTCAATATAAGAGGACTGTGGTCAGAAATAAATAAAGTCAACTCCGAGTACAACAACAAATGTTTGCAGCAGCAAAGTTTTATATAAAATACTAAATTAAAATATTATAACTTAAAAAACTAGAAATCTTTTTTAATTTTTTAAATATTAAAATTAAAAATTACAAAACATACTCTGTTTGCATATTCGAATTCTGAACGCTCTAAAGCAACAGTGACAAAATATTTTTAATTTTAGGATCTACTATATACACATTAACAGATATTTTAACTCCCTGAAGATGGTCACAGATGAGATTAAAAGTACGCGGAAAAATACAAAATTATTTGAAAGAAAATTTTGGAATTTTTCTTAATCAATTTTCTAAAACTATTTTAAAACTAAAATAGACATAATACATCTAAATTATTTAACCAAACCTGCTTGAATGAAAATATGCCACCTGTATATATATATATATATATATATATATATATATATATATAATGTATTAGGGTAGCATATCATTATTTAAGCATATATTATTAAATATAACAGACAATGAATGCCTATTATGTCTGATCATGAGCCGTTCTAATGTTCAAATAATTGCTTTAATTTTGGGTGAAAATAAAGACAAAAATTGTCCAACATTTGGATATTTTTTAAATAAGTTGGTCCTAAGGTTTCGGCTCACATGAACCATCCTCAGAGTGGTTATACAGGCATGAAACAAATATATCCACCGTCAAAGTTGATATTTTATTGTTCTGACATAAAAAATTGCTATGCGACGTTAACGGTCGCGGAATAGCAAGGTAAAGCCAGCATAAATCAGTACTTTATGCTGATTAAGGCTGGCTTGATGTTTACAAATACCCGGAAATGCTGGAAGTGAAAAAGAAATGCTTTTTTGCAAGCTGTTAATATTAATTTTTAACTCATATATATATATATATATATATATATATATATATATATATATATATATATATATATATATATATATATGTATTTCTAAAGGAGTAATGGATTCTTTATTTATTAGTCTGACGTAGTTTTTATCACTTTCAACGTTATTTTCAGTGGATACCAATATTTGTACAGACGTTCCGCTTATTTTAAATACTGTATTTATTTTGTGGTGCATTCCCAATGGTAAAAGACAATATTCAGCCTTGCTTGATTGGCGGCGCCTTTGTTTGTAGCGATGTGTTCCGTTTTCTTAATACGTTACTTCTCTTTTGAACAGCATCTTTCGCTACCGCACCGTTGAATTTCGGTGTCGCGTTTTGCGTCCTCTGTAAAAAAAAAAAACTTCTTTGATATTAAAATTTTTTATACTTGCTTGATGTCTCCAATTTAGACCTGTGAAATCTGGATAATCTCATTACATATAAAGAAGAATCTTCACGTATCCGAAATATAGTTCAATGGAAATATGCTGAGAATGCATGAAAATGGTTTCAAAGACGAAATCTTAGAGAAAAGAGGACTTAGAATGGCACTAATATTTAGAATCAGAACGAGACAATTGACATTTCTAGGACGGATAATGAGGAAAGAGGGCTTGGAAACTTTGATATTCACATGACAGAGGAAAGCAGCCAATCGGATTGTGTAAGTGGTTGGCAGAACAAGGATTGGGAGAGATAACAAAAACTGAAAACTCAGATCTACAAAAGACGGGATGTTGTGGAGCGCCATGTTCGTCGACGTTCTGAGAGGAACTACCTCATAATTCTTCTTCGTTGTCATGTTTTTTCTTCTAAAGAAGAACAAGAAGAAGAAGAAGAATCTTCTACTCAGCTTCTTCACAAGAACCGCAACTTAGTTAACAGACTCCCAAGTGAATGCTTCCCAGTCCCTGAAATCTTAACCTCTTCAAGTGTCGGGTCCGTCTTTATCTATTTTTCTTATTTTCATAATTTTCACTTCTTATTTCTTCTTTATTTGACATTAATATCACACAACTCTTTCAGTAAGCTTCTACCTTGAGTGGATCTTGGGCCTCTCATTGTGTTAACATTAGTAAAAAGAACGGATAACGTAGAATACAAAACAATTTTAAATATGGAAATAATCTCTATATTATTAGTTATATTGTATAAGGAAAAATGTCGAAGTACATTTCCTGCGTGATTTTATTGGAAGTCATTTTCTCTGGATGACGCATAGCATCTCTGCTTGTGCTTATCTAATTTAAAGAGACACATATGTAATGTAAGGATTTTGACATCATCTAAAGAAGATAAGCATCAACATACATTAGCATACAAGTCCGAAATAGGATGTTACTTCCGTCCGAAATAACAAATGTCGAAAGAAGTTCGTGTATATTAGCAGTCACGTACAATTACTTAAGAGTTAATTTTTGCATAAAATCAGATCATGCGATAGTGTGCTTATCGCGTTCACTCGACCAAATATATATTTCAATTTCAATATATATAGATTTAAGATTTAAGAAACAGCGGGTATTCTTTATATACAATGCTAAATATTAAAAATGTTAAAATAATATTAAAAATAAAAAATTACTTAACATTAAATATCATTGTTATGTCGTTTTCCCCGACTTCGAAGTTTTTTGGTAATAGTGGTTATGATTTTTAAATACATTTAATTAAATTAATTGTTTTAAAATTAATTTAAATTTAAGGAGTTCTGTTTTTTTTCCTTTAAAAGCAGGATTCCTTGAAGAATAGACATTATCAAGAAACTTCGAAGTTTGGAAAAACAAAAGAAAATGATATTTAAAAGTTAAATAATCTTTATCTCTCTCTCTCTCTCTCTCTCTCTCTCTCTCTCTCTACATATATATATATATATATATATATATATATATATATATATATATATATAGATAGATAGATAGATAGAAAATTAAGAGAAAGAGAAATAAAATTTATAGACGAATTTCCAAGTAATCAAAGCAAAGGGTTTGTGGCCATTCTGCCTTTCGTTAAAAAAATTATTTTAAAATAAGATCTTTTTGTATTTTTTGAAAGTAAAAGGTAAAATTTCTGTAACTACAGTTTATTTGCTTTTATTTTTCAGTCTTCCTCTAGGACAGAGAAAGCTGGGGATTTGATTCCGATTAAAAGAATCATGGTAAAGAATACTGCCGTTCGATTCTGCGGAGGTATAATTGTTTACGCATAACTGAAAAAAAATCACTTTACAACAAAACAACGATCCAAAACATTTTTCTAAAATATGTCAAAATTACTTAGATTAAAAAGGAACAAGATTTTGGTAATTATGACATGGCCACGTCAATCTCCGGAACTCTCTTCCTTGTATATTTTTCTTTTAAATTGTATTTTGTGGTTGTAATATTTTTTTTTTTTTTTTTTTTTTTTGTAGTGCATATATAAATATTTTTGTCTGTGTTAATGATATTAGTTACTGTAACTTAGTATATTATGTTCTTGGATAAATATTGATTGTTAAGTGGGCAATTTTCTTTGTTTCTATAATTACCTTTGATGGTGTTATTTGGCTGGATAATATTGGTTTTGTTGCAATTCTTATTGGTTTTGTTCAGCATTTTTTACTGTGCTTAGCTATTACTTCCCCCATGCTATCCCTGCAGCTTTAACTAATTTTAATTGTATTTTTATTGGTAATTTGCTGATTTTAGGGAAGTGTTTGTCAGTTAGCTTGAAGAATAATTTTGTCCATTTTTTTATTGTTGTAGGTGGGGTTGAACCAAATTATAAAGTTTGAACTATGCAAAATAATAGATAAAAATGATACAGAACTCTGCTAGTTCATGTAGTAAATATATACCTCGGTATATATTTACTACATGAACTAAGTGAGATAATAGATAAAAATGATACAGGACTCTACAGGGACGACGGTCTTATAATCTTAAGAAACTACAACAAGCAAGACACAGACAAACCTAGAAAAGCAAGTATAAGGATTATTAAAAATAACGGATTTGACATAGATATAAAAACTAACCTAAACGAAGTAAATTTTCTAGATGTAACATATAAACCATACAGAAAACCCAATGATAAACCACTGTACATACACACATCCTCCAATCACTCGCCTTCAATAATCAAACAGATACCAACATCGATTAACTACAGACTTTCCTACAATTCTTGCAATAAAACCATATTGAACGAAGCTGAAAAAGACTACGAAACAGCCCTAAAAGATAGTGAATTCCCGGCAACACTCACATACTCACCACAGAGCACAAAAAACGCCACCAGGGAGAGAAATATCATATGGTTCAACCCACCGTACAGCAAAAACGTGAAAACAAACGTAGGTAAAATTTTCCTGAAATTCTTAAACAAACACTTCCTGGAATCAAGCACTCTACACAAAATATTCAATAAAAACACTGTAAAGATCAGCTACAGTTGCATCGAGAACATGGTACAAATAATAAAAAAAAGCACAAAAAGAAAACTATCAACAAACCACCCAAACAAATTAAACCCACGTGTAACTGTAGAATAAAGAATGAATGTCCCTTAAACGGTAATTGCTTACAAAACAACGTAAGATTCCAAGTCACGTTAAAATCACAAGATAATGAAGAAAAAGTATACATAGGAGTAACTGAAGGACTCCGGAAACAATGAAACTATGCACACAAAATATATTTCACAAATAGTAAATACGCGACAAGCACAATGCTTTCCAAGTATAACTGGGAAATTAAAACACAAATCACACCAAAAATGTCATGGAAAATAATGAAAAGACCATCAGCCGACAACAGTCAATCCAAAACCTTCAAAATTTGCTTGGAGGAAAAATAGCTATTATTATCTTTCCAGATCAAAAAAAAAAAAATTACTAAATGAACGATCTGAGCTTATCTCAAAATGCAGACATGAAAACAAATTTTACTACGTTACTTAAAAATCGACAACTGAAATGAATAAACACAAATAAACAAAATAATATAAAAAAGTTAAAACAATTTAACTCAAACAAATAATAAACAAGTTAACAATAGAATAGACGAAATATAATATATAAAATTAAAAAATAAAATACATAAAAACAAGTAAAAGTAATAAATAAATTAATTAAATAATAATAAACAAATTACAAAACCAATCCCGTTAAAATAACAGTTAGACTAGACAACATCCAAAAATTGGATGTACAAAATAACTCTAACTGCTATATAACGATAAAAAAACAAAAAAGCATTGTTACGTTACTCAAAAATCGAAAACCAAATAGAATAAATAAAAATATACAAAATAATTAAATAAATAAGAAAAAACAAATAAAAATTAGTCCAAATAAATAAATGAACAAATTAACAAATCGCTCCCGCTAAAATAACCGTTAGATCTAATAATAATCAACATACATAATCAAAAACAAGTAAAAATAATTAATGCAAATAAATAAATAAATCACTTTTATATTATATTTACATACGCTTTTCTCTGATATTGAGCACTTTTTTCCATAAATACAACTTACCTTAATATTGGAATACTATATATATATATATATATATATATATATATATATATTCAGATCATTTTCTAACTTCAGGATCATTTTCTAACTTATTCAAGATGACTCTCGCCCTTTCTAACCTAAATTTCTGTCCTGGAGTAACGAGGTGCTTCACAGGTTTCACGTACCATTTTCACTGCTCTTTGCACTGTCACAGCTGAAACTTCTCTCTCAAATGCCAAACGTCTTACTGAGTTGGATCTTTTATAATTGCTCTCGTTAGCTCTAGGCTGAAATGATGATCCTTCTTCCTGTTTTTCCCTCTAATGTTCCCGTATTTTTAAGCTATTCACCGTTCTCTTGATGGTTCGTGAATCGACGTTGAGGATGGAAGCCAGAGTATGAATGTCGGTAACATTACTGAAGGTCTGAATTATATTTTTCCTCTCACCATTGTTCAGCTGAGAAAACATAGTGGGGCTGACACAAAACAATTAACCTCTTCTCTTTCTAGATGAATAATTGAAAGGGTTTTTCAGTGATTCTTACAACAAATGGTGTCAAGATGGCTATATGTCTTATCTAAAACCTGGAAAAAAGAAACTCAATTAGTTTAGTGATTTGTTTTAGATATTAAACATTTTGTTGGCTGGATAATTAGTACAATTTTGCTGCTACAGGCGGTATATTATATTGTCGGAGTTAACCCCTTCCAAATTGTTCACTAGGGGACGCCCTCCATACACTATAAATACTGGGCGATTCTGGCCTCGTCCTCTTTTTCATTTATTCATTTTCAGCGAACAGATCTACAATGTAAGCTCTCGCAGAAGATTGCGTCTTCCCATTTGTGGGAGACGCCATGAACATTATACACGCATACACGTACGTACGAACATTCACTAAAATACAAACTCTTTATGTTCACACACAAACACAAATGTTAATGTCTATGTCTATTGTAAATTTTATTGTTTAATACATATACTTCTTTGTATATATATATATATATATATATATATATATATATATCGGTCTTGTTGGTTTTCTTTACACTTTATGGTGGATTCAATCACTGAGTCTGCCATGTTCTTGTAGTTGAACCTTCTTCTGGCAGGAATAAACATACGTGTTCCTAATTTAACAACACGTAAACCTATGGTCCGCTACAATATCACTAAATACAACCCGAGTTTTAATTATTGATTATTATTATTCGTTACATCTAGCAGGATTAAAATCATGACCTCGACATTATTGTAATTCTTTTGCCTTGAAGTTAATTTCTTTTGACTAAGTAACAGTTGCTATTTGAATTCTAGACAGAAAAAAGTCGTTTATTATTTCTTCTTAAAAGGAAACAAAATACATATATATAGTTTTTATGCAAAGCCGTCCATTTCGCAAACGGAAAACTGCAATTTACTTTCCATGAATAAATGAATATCTGTTTTAAGACAATGCTTAAAAGAAGTAATTGTCTCAATATTTGCGCATCAACTGTAAAAAAAAATCTCGGAAAGAGATATTTACGTGATCGATCTTCGACAAAATCGCTACAATATTAATTGTCTTGGAAATATTCGATGTCACTTGGGCAGAGAAGTGTCTGGCTTTCTATTACCAAAGCTTCGTTGATGTAAGAAGTGCGTGTCGAAACAAATTTATTGGTGGGCGCGATTCAAATATTTTGGAAAGGGCTGATCAACACTACGTGTGTATATTTAACAATTCTTAGTTATTATCCGGCCCGTCATCCAACCAACCTTACAGCACCTAGTTTCCCCAAGTGGTGACCCAGCTAGGTACTGACCAGGCCTGACGTTGCTTAACTTCGGTGATCGTACGGGAACAGGTGTTTCAACGTGATATAGCTGTAAGCGTCTGTTTATTTAATAATCGGCCTTTCCATTATACCATCAATGATAATATCTACATATTCGAAAACAAACGGAATTATATATATATATATATATATATATATATATATATATATATAGGGGTTGGACAAAATAATTGGAATAGTAGTTGCAAAATCCACTCCCATATTTCAAAGACTTATTATATTAAGAACTTTAACTAAAATTTCGTAATTGCAGGTTATATCTATTGTAAATACGTTTATTTATCTAATTTACTGTCTTTGTCTGATTTATTTTTAGAATTTAGTAAAATTTAAGCTAAATGCGTGACCTCTCCGAGTTCGAAGAAGAACAAATTGTTGGAGCTCGCATGGCAGAAGCCTCGATCACTAAGGTTGCTGAACTGTTTGGTTTTTCAAGAGCTACCATGTCAAGAACACTGATGCAATTCGAGAAACGGGGCAAGACTTTTAGCAACCGTTGCAATTCGGGCCGGCCTTGCAAACTTACTGACAGGGACTGACGTGCATTGAAATGCAATGTGTCAAAAAATCATCCGACAAATGCGGCCAAAGTGACTGCTGAGTTGAATAACCATCTGAATAGTTCAGTTTCTACTAAAATTGTTCACCGTGAGCTCCATAAGGCTGCATATTATGGAAGAGCCGCTGTGAGGAAACCTCTTCTCTCCACTCGCAACATTCAAAAGAGGTTGAAGTGGTGCAGAGATCACAATGCCTGGTCTGCAGACCAATGGAAGCAATTCATATTCTCAAACAAGTCCAGTTTTTTCTCTTTTCCCAACTTCAGGGCGAGTTTATGTGTGGAGGCAGCCCAAAGAAGCTTACAACCCTGACTGTCTTCTTCCAACAGTGTAGCATGGAGGTGGATCAGTGATAGTTTGTGCCGCCATATCATGGAAATGTCTCAGCCCAATAGTTGCTCTGCATGGTAGAATAAACAGCAAAGATTACCTGAACATTTTGGGAGATCCTGTTCATCCAATGGCCAAGACTTTATTCCCTGATGTTGACTGCATCTTCCAAAACGATAATGCTCCAATACATACCGCTTGAGTGGTTAAGAATTGGTATGAAGAGCAGGAAAGTGAGCTAGAACACATGGAGTGGCCTCCCCAAACTCAAGATATCAATATTATTGAACATTTGTGGTGCATTTTCGAGCAACAAGTTACGAGCCGCTATCCTCCACCGTCGTGTCATAAAGAGCTGGAGAAGGTTTTAATGGAAGAATGAATGAAAATTCCTCTGGATGAAGTCAGGAAGCTGTATGATTCCATTCCTAGACGTATTAAAGCTGTCTGTGAGGCTATAGGAAAGACCAACTCCATATTAAATAAATTTTCTTGGAATTTAACCAATTATTTTGCCCAATATATATATATATATATATATATATATATACATATATATATATATATATATATATATATACTGAGAGAGAGAGAGAGAGAGAGAGAGAGAGAGAGAGAGAGAGAGAGAGAAATACAAATATAATTTTTTTTACTTAACTGATTGATGTAATATTCAGCGCCTCTACTTTGGTATTTCGTAGACGAATAGACGAACCTTTGTTTAATTGATCTGTCCACTCCTCAGGAGATATCAGTAACTGTCTGCTAATTTTCTCGTATATATATATATATATATATATATATATATATAAGTGTGAGCCAATTGTATGAATGAATGCTTCGTGAATCAGATTAGTTAGGTGAAGGATAGTGACGACAAGGCTTTCCAAACTTCCAATTCGGCCTTGTGCAACATGAAATGCAAAAATATCGAAACAAACATTCCACTCTAAATTTTTGATTTTCTTTTTTAGTTCCCTATAGGCCGAACGAAACGGATTCCTGGGGGACCTTATCCCCGGTTAAACTATACTCTTTTTCTTTTTTTGCTAGATAATATCAGTGATTGTCGTTCCCGTCCTGTTCTCCGTGTTCTCTTTTGCTATGAGTCGTGTCAAGATGCCGAATCACCCCAATTTGTTTTTTGTTTTTTTTTATCTCCTTTCTTTATCTTGAATGGATCAACATTTGATATTTCCCTACTCCGTAATTTATTTTGTCCCTTCCAAGTGAACCGCTTGAATCTGCTTTGCGGCAGAATACAGCGGCCGCTCTTATTTTTGTCTGCGTTGGATGGGTTTTACTAAAACAATTTTATTTTAGTTTGAATGTTTTCTTTTTGTTTATTTCCTGATTGGGTTCATTCTCCCCCTTCACCTTCATTTCATGATACAATTTTAGAAGAAAACTTTGTAAAACATTGCGGAAAAATATAATTGTATATTGTTAAAATTTTTATATTTTTAGCAGGTTTCCTGTGAATATGACGTATTTTGGTAAACATGTTTGATTGGGTGTTGAAGGAGGGCTACTTATGGGGAATAGGTCAATTGTAGGATGAATTGGCCGTGGATGAGATTAGCTAAGTGTAGAATAGTAAGTGAAGACCAGTCTTTCGCCATTCTCCCAACGGTCTTGTACCACATTAACAATGTATAAACATTCCATAATACATGGGAACCAACATAAAATTTTTTAATAGGCTAATTTTTTTTTCTTGAAAAATGCATTAAAAGTGAAGACACTTTGTAAGATAGTTTTTTTTTTATATGAATTTTCCTTTTTTTCATTCAGTGCAGCTTTTGGCGTTAAACAATTGTTCCTGTCACGTTCTCCTGGTGTTTCACTGTTTGGTTCTAATCAATTGTAAACAGCTTTTCCAAAAGCCTTCCTACCCATACTCTTTACCAACATCTTCAACCTGTTTTTAACATGATAGTCTTTGTATGTTTTTGTGAAATCAATCTTTTTTCTTTAATTTCTTTTTAAATGGCTGAACAACACTTTAAGAACATGGCTAAGGTTAAGCTGCTCTATTTTTTTTCATACCACCAAGTAGAATCCAGTTGCATTTAAATGAAAAAAAAAAACATATTTGAAATTCGTCTTTAGCTGAAACATAGCACAATACGTAATAATAACCTTATTACAGTTTACTTTCGATATGCAAATATTGTTCGTTGCAGTTGTAAAGTATGTAAAACATTTTAAAAAATAACAAAATGGTGACTTACAGTGTATTCAATCTTCAGCTAACGAGAGGAGGCTTCGAACTTTTGCGCACGTATAACACGCACGTATATATTTCTTTACAGATCTGAATGTTTTTAACCGCCAACTTATAACATTTTAGACTTTTACTTTTAAGTCATCTAAATAAAGTGGAATATTTCGATGTGTGTCGTGGTGTAACGAGTAACGTCTGGCAATGAGGAAAAAACGAGAGCCGTGATCAGGTTCGTTAAATTTACTCACGCGCAAATACCCTTGGGAAAGGTACGAATCAATCTATTCTGAACCCCAACTATGGGTCGAATAGTAGGCCAGGCTGGGCCCAAAAGCCTTCGTTAGCAACCGGTCTACCGTAGAAAGAAACGACAGCCTATCAATCATGAAATGAAAGAAACATGATCGCTCAGATGTGTATCACATATAGCTCTAAACTAACTAATGATTTTTACTGATACAAATTCTACTAATTAACCCATAGCTGGAGGGAGAAGAAGTGGATTCATACATTTCCCAACGGTATTTGCGCGTAGATATAAATCGATCGACTGGCAAAACAAAACTCCTTTATTTTCGTAATTACTCTGATCAGATCCAGGTTACCGTCGCCACTTTGTTGAAATTGGAGTAGAGGGACCCAATCCTTGTGGCTTGAGGCATCTTTACGGAAGAATGCGGAGGAAACTAAGCGAATTTTAAGTTCAATACTATGTACCCGTGGAATCTCTACTTTGAAACTTGTCAGATATCATATTCCGCCTGACTAGGCAGATAAATTTCCTAAAGCGTCTATTTGTGATGTCAGAATTTTACGTAATATCTGTACATACAAACATACACAATGACACACACACACACACACTGCCATGCACACACACACACACACACACACTGCCATGCACATGCGTGGAAGCAACCATAATTATGCATACTAAATTTTCAGAATTTCGAAACGGCAAACGCACAAACTTTGAAATTGCTTTTCAGTCACCTTTGACCATCAAAAATTTAAATCTATCGTTATATTCTGTTTTCGTAACACCTTGAAATTTGACCCCCTGATGAGTACAGATATCCCCACCTTGGGTCGCTGCTGCTCATCTCTGCTGTCGTTGACTCTGTCGCCCGAGAATAAGCCCTTTCACACAGCCGCCAGTATACCTAACGTTCGGTTATAAGCACTTTTATACAGTCGCCGCTGTACCAGGTGTTTGGGGTTTAAGCATATTCACAGAGCGATCAGTATAACGGCCGGTTTCACACAGCCGCCGGTATACGGGTCACATGGGTATAAGCACTATCAAACAGTCTCCGGCATACCAGCCTTTCGAGTTTACTGTTTTTTTATTGCTCTCTCACCTTAAGAATTTTTTTCTCAGATCTCAGTAGAAATGCATCACAGTGGCTTTATTGTCTTTCATGAAGTGAAATGATAAAAAAGAAATATTAGTTTGGAAAGAAGAAAGTCCTGTCGTATTTTTACATGATAACGTTGAGGGTAGCTTTCCTAATCTCAACTTAAATTAAGCATTAATTTTTATATTCTAATAACTACACAGATTACACAGTTGTCGTGCTGCTAACTCACTTAACAATTAATAGAAACTAATAATTTAATTTTATTATCACTTATTATTTATCGAAAATATTTGGTCGAAAAGAAAATCCAGTCGCATTTCGAAATAGGAAAGACACACGCTCTTCATTGAACTTAATTACTATATTCAAGCAAGTAAATATTTTCTCATTTAAACAGAATATCACCCAATCTATTAAAATGATTGTTGATCGCTCAGGAATAAAATTATTTTTTGTACTGTTGCAAAGTAACACTGACCATCTGTTTTAACCTCTTCACAATGGATGAACTACTTGGCTTCTAATACACAATAATCAGAGAAGCAAAGTAGGCAAAATAAATGAGTTGGGACAAAACAGCAACATTTGGTGTCATAATCTTTTCCTGGGTGACTCGTGCAACCTGAGGACTTAATTATTGATGTGCATTTTCTTTGGCAGCAGCTTTGTGCAATGCTTCCAAATGACGACACTATTTCTCCACCTTTCATTTCGGAAAAAACAATCATGTCAGATAAAAACGGAGGCGTTCTTGAGCCGAGGACAGCGCTGAAATACGTTTATTCAACTGTTTATAGTAGCAGCTATATTTGCCAAATTTGTTGAAATACAGCGAGTAAAAAGAAGTTTGTTAGTGTAGTCATACTTAGCAAAGACCACTGGTCAACCTACTTTTACCGTTTTGTTTGCTGTTACCGGAGTTTGAACTAATTAAGTATTGATAAGCCTTAAAAAACGAATCGATCAACGAAAATTAAAATAATAGACACTGTTGACATCATCTAACGCCATTAAGTTAATTCCATAAATCCCACAGCCTAAGTCAGTACTTATTGATAGAACAACCATCGGATAATAATTGGTATAAGTTTTTTGAGCTTTCAGTCTGATGTTCTTCTATCCTGCCTGCTGCTGACGTCGTTGCTGTTATGCTTCACTGCATTTACCACCATTTCTCTTTTCTTACTTCTGTTGCTGAAACTTTACAGTCATTTGTCTCTATATATTAATTGTTCCTATATGTTTTTATTTGTATGCTATGTCTATTGTGCAGGCCCTTCTGATCTGCTCGTGCGCTGATTCCTGTAGATGTCTGAAAGTCTAGTGTTTTTCTTTGTCTGATATTTTTAATTCATTTTTCAAGCTTTTCCCTCAATACATGGTCAGCCATGCTTGATTTCATTGTTTCTCCTAATTACGGCTTTTCAGGATAGAGGAAAAATGATTACGCCAGTTTTAGTGAAGTAGGTCGGAGAGTACAACAACTGAAAGGTTGGAATAATGATAACAATTGCGAAGACATTTGTACGGATGGAAATAAGGTAAATAAAAGCTTGTCACACAAATTTGACAAATCATATCTAACACTGAATAACAAAAAAAAAAAAATTGAAATTGTGTCAAGACACCAAACATCTTTTTAAGCTAATTTAAGGATGCTGAATCTGAAAATGGCCTCACTTTTTTTTTTTGGTTAGCTACTGTTTTTGTTGTACAGAAATGCCTCATTTTTGGGAATTTTTTTTTTTTACATTTGTCTTCTGTATATATGATATTGACCGACGCCAATATTGCTCAAAATAAAATCGTAGCAACCTCTAAATTCGTATTTAAACCAACAAATATTTGTTTGCTTATTGAGAAATACTATTTTTTCAATAAGAATCAGACACTAAGTCTTTAAAAAATAACACGTTTGAATAAATCAAAACCAACAAGTATTTTCATTCAATCATTTAATAAACTAACACCAGAAATAAAACCTTCATGAACATTAGAACTATGATAAAACTTTTCTCTTTCTTGATTGTCTGTCATGTTCAATGTTATTTAAGTCCCATTTGATACTCCAGCTATATCATATACAAAGGAATAGGGGCATTCAATTGGGATGTCTTTAGCTAGAGCTTTTTTACCAAATGTGAAAAGAAAATGCTCTCGATATGCTTGTTTTCCTTCCGTAGTGAAGTGATGGGATAAATTTATAAATATCAAAGAGAAAATTTTACGGTTTCATTTTTTGATGTAACCTTAATTATAAGGTTTACTGAAGTGTATTACTGTTAAAGTTTATCAGTTAATATGAATTTTAGTGATAAATTGGAAAAATTCAGTACATTCTATTTTAAAATATTTGACTCAAAAACACGTTTTTCTTATAAAAAGAGTTTATTTTCTTTGTTAAAAAATATTCTATTTTTGACATAAATTGCTTGGCCTATCAGAAAATTGATTTTTTTCTACGACTTTTATTAGCTAAATTTTGTGATCAGCCAAGAACGTAATTTTTTTTTCTCCCCAAAACGATCAATTTCCGTACAGGAAAAGTGGTAGCTAACCATGAAAAACTGTTATATTCCGTGCTAATAGGAATATGGAATGACAAAGACGGTGGATCAATAGTAACAGGTTTATTATAGAAACCAGTACAAGAAGCAAGGAAGTAATAGTTACGCGCATGGTCGTCGCAAGTCAGTACAATTGTGTGCGGGCTGCTATCGGAAAGCCGTTAGTTCTCGCAGATCCCAGCTCGATGCTATTTAGTAACTGTCCCACGCAGTCACATGTAGCACAAGGCCGAATTTAATGTGGGGTTACCGAGCTCGTAGGCTCGGCCAAAAATCTCCGTAGACACCGCATAAACGGGATCGGGTCTGTCTAACACCCCGGATGAAACTCTGCCCTTCGGCATAGCCTCGTCCGGGTTCCTCTCTGCCCGAAGGCAGAGAGTTCGACTAGCGCAGCTGGGAAAGATCACAGCTAGGCTCTTCCTTCCGCTGTCCTCACGGATACTTATAGGTGGTACCACCTATAGTGCCTCCACTCATAGGGGGTAGCAGGTTATTATGTTTTCTTTCTTAGCACCAAATATCGTGTAATCTATCTGTCTACGCTTTGTTTTTCTTGTCTTTTCTTTCCTACTTTGCGTTTCTTATTTGTATTTCTTTTAAATCTGCTTTGAAAATTTTTCTGTAAACTAATATTGTGGAGAATTTGACTGTTCAGGTGGGAGAAAAACAATGTACTTACCTGAGGTTGCTTGAAATATTTATTGTACAAAAGGTACAAATACGCCACGTGGACAAAATTAGATTGGTTGGGAGGCTGGTCTTCACCTGTCTTATCTCTCAGGTAGCCTCACTTATTGACCCACTCACTGTTAATTTCACCAAAAGCATCTCATCCACACAACCCTGCCATACACATACACCACAATGTCATATTCACTCTAAGAATTCATGCCTAATCCCCATATGTAAAGTTTTTGTGGAGGGCTGGGTCGATAAAAATCTACAAATATAAATCCTCAATATTAATAATGTAGAAAACTATACACTATTTACATTATTCGGACTATTGTCCTCATCTTTGTCGCCATATTTATTACAACGTTTCGGCCGTTGTACGCTCTGGCCTTCTTCAGGTGGTTGGAATGTTGAACTGAACCCTTTATTTCGCTCACTGGGGTAGACTGTTCTAGTTCCACGTGCCATGTTTAATGGATGTCAGTTGTCAGTTATCTCCTGCTCATTCTCCTCCCCACGTTCTCCACAGCCTTAACTAGAACAGTCTACCCCAGTGAGCGAAATAAAGGGTTCAGTTCGACATTCCAACCACCTGAAAAAGGCCGGAACGTTGAAATAAATATGGCGACAAAGATGAGGACAATAGTCCTAACAATGTAAATAGTGTAAATCCTACCTCATCTCAGAAATATAGACAGATACTGAAGGGTCGAAACATTCTAATAAATATGGCGACATAGATGAGGGACAATAGTCCAAATAATGTAAATAGTGTACATAATACATAATCTCAGAAATATATACAGATAAAAAGCTATCTAGTGTTAGTAACAGCCCCCCACCACCACCACTAGTCTAATCATGGCAGAAATAACAGTTAACTGGTCGAAAATATACTGCAGGATTAATAAAATGATTTCCATGCATCCTTTCTGTAATCACTGACACGTTTAAACACAATAACAATAACCTGCGGTTGTTTGATTCTTACTAACTAAATGTTTTTACTTTTGTACTCACTTTGTATCGTTACAAGTGTCACGTGACTTTATTACCACGTGATTCCTATATCAGTTATAAGCATTTTATTTTTGGTTGTATATTAATTTAAAATATTCCTCTTTACGGGCTTTATTTTTAAAGTGGAATAAGATCATTCTATATTTAAAAATTCAACTATTGCCCATCAAAATGACTAGGAAAAAGCCATCTAAAAACACCAATGTAAAAGAGAGGCAACAAAGTGTAAACAAAATAGTTCCAGTTTGTTCAATTTAGGAAACTTAGCGTTGCGGCCTAAATATTCTAAAATGCTGCCAATAACAAAGGAGAAAATGAAAAATACCAAACAACAAATCGAATATAGCATCAAGATTTATATTATTTTTATTTATTTGTTATGTAACTAAATACATAATTGTCAACAATGTTTATATAAAAGTTGATATTTACTTTAATAAATTCTTAATAAATATCTTTTATTATTTTACTTAAGTATAAAGTAGTCCTACATTTACAATTCCTTATGGCTAACGAGAAAAGAAATCTTGATCAAAACTGTCTAAAACCTTTAAGCGCGTATTACCGCAAACATATCAAATATTGAATACCCCCATTCCTACACCGAACGTGTCATATATGATGTAATATAAAATTTTACGAACAATTAAAATGACAAAATAATATATAGAAAACCAACAAAGAACTCTTCTCAAAATGTAAAGCTCTCATTATTATTTATACGAATTTCGCACACAGGTACGAAAAAGAGTATCTTCTACAAGCGCACCTTCATTTACTTCTGTTGTATTCTTTATCAGTTGTTGGCTCATAAAATATATTGTTCTTAATTGAACATAATAGCTTATAATTCCTTTCTTCTGATCAAGAAAATTCCAACGGAAACTAATGACTCAATCTAATTTTCTCTACAACTAATAATCACGATGAAATAACAGCAATTATATGTAAAATAACTAATTAATTAAACCCTTACCCGTCAATTATTTTGGGGAAAACGTTTCATTTTCAGACATTTATACAGTACATAAGCATTCCAAACCGCAGTATCCATCAGATGGCAGATTTTTTTTAATGTTTTGGACGTGTTTATTCGTCAGTGTACGAAAGAATACTTTCAGCAGAAACATATATATACACGTCGGGGAAATGGTTAAGCTTCTCATAAGACATCGATTTATAGTTATCTTAGCTAACAACTATTTCAAGTGAAACGAGCCAATCTTATCTCTCTTCGCAACGCCATATTAAAAGTCCGTTTATTACCGGAGACTTCTCGCTTTTTGTTTCTTTCCGGAATCTACCCGTCTAGTTAATCTCCGTTACATTCAAGCCCAAGAAAGACTCAAACATTGGCACCGAAATTGATTTCGTGACTTTCTCGAAAGATGAGTATTTGGAAACACGGTCTAATACTACTACTTACATCTAAGTAATCGGTTGATTAAAGCAAATTCTGTAAGATTGAAAAAATATTTTATTCGAGTATCATTATTTCTATTTTCGAAAATCACAGATATATATTTAAAAAAATACTTTCTGTGATTACAAGTGCCAACGAAAACAATGTTGACATATTTAAAATAACTATTTTTTGCAACAAGCTGACGTGAGTTGAAGTCCTAACTGTATTTATTATTGTTGAAGTTATCGCTAACATTTTTGTCAAGATTTACAAACTCTACGTTTCGTTTAATTTCGCATACCAATCGATGAAATTTAAATAAGCTGATTGGAAAATTCGTAAACTTAAGGAATCAACACAAATTCTAGGCCACAAAAATCTCCTGAGTCAACCAAGCATAGAAATGAATACAATATGGGAACCAGTAATAAGGAGTGTCAGAGAAAAGCGATAATAACAACAAAATTGCAATATGAGCTCTGGTAAAAACATGAATGATAACAGCAAAAATTGCAATATGGGCACTGGTATAATTTGGTTGCTGAAGACATTAGGTTTATACCTCGAAATTCATGCACAGGTATTCTCACATGGCACGGTGGATAAAGGCGTTAGTTAGATCCAGTGACCGGAGCCAAAGAGTGTGAGTTCAATACACGGCTAAGGCAGTGGAGAACTTTCAGAGGGAAATTAACAGGCGATAACTGATAATTAATTCATTAAACATCGCAGTCTACCCCAGTGAGCGAAATACAGGGCTCACTTCGACATTCCAACCACCTGAAGAAGGGTAGAGCGTAGAACGGCCGAAACTTTGTAATAAATATGGCGACAAAGATGAGAATGATTATGCAATTGCATAGTTTCGTTTTTAGCTTCCTAACTGTTTCTGCTTGTAATAATCTGGTGTTGTGTTTTTTTTATAATGTTTAATAAGTTACTTGTGCAACTATAGCTGACTATACTTTGCTTCTGTTGAACACCTTATCTAGGAGAGAATTTCTTGGGAAATGCTTATCCAAAAGCTTATAAGATATTTTTCTGATTTTGGTTTTCAATTGCAGGTTGAATGAGGAGTTAAACCAAATCACGTCCCTTCTCCTGGTTGTGCGCTTAGGGCGGACGGGTGGTAAAAAGGACAAACCAGTTTATGGCCTTCCTTTTTCAATGCTTTCTCATACACCTTTTTATGGTTGAAAATCTCCTCAGTGGACGAATTACTGCATAGACAGTAATAATTGTCCTTTGGGTGTCAGGTGGCAGATAAAGGTGTGGTTTACTCAGAGGAGGTCAGTGACGGCAAAAATTTTAATAAAACATACATTGTTTGCACAGGGCGGCCATTTAGGGGAGATATTACAACTATACTAATTTTTTTAGGCTCGAGAGCTATGGAAATGATACAAAATTTGCAAATTGTGTTTAGAGGTTAAAAGAATTTAATGGTTGTGTTCCACACATAAAGTGGAAAATCATCCAAAAAGTAAAGCCGGGCAGAGTCCAAGGAAACTACTGTATGCTATGTCAAGAGGAAAATGGACGCTAGCCATATACCCAAACAAGAACGACGTATTATCTAAGTACAAACACCATAGCAAATATTTGTTGTATCTGTGCGAAACTGAATGAAAATATTTTGTTGTTGTGTTTGTTTGTTTTTTCGCCTTTTCCCCTCCTTCATTTCCTCCAACTTCCGGTGTTTGTATATGTTATTGGGTCCACCCCTTTTTCATACAAGTGGACTCGACCAGTGTGTACTTGTACTGCTGCCGGTGAATACCCGGAAGTAACAGAGACGGAGAGATACACTGATACAGTGATACAGTGAGAGAGGTAACCGCTTTTTAGGAGTCACAGTTGCGAGCACGTAGACTCAGAAGGAAGTCCTACTTCGATACTAAATTTACCAGACTGTATATATATTATTATTGCTACTAACCGCATTTCTGGATATACTAACCGTATTACCAATTGTATTATTACGTCAATACATTGATTTGCTATATTTCATTCCTGCGTTTGTCATTTATTTGAGACCGGATTTCATCCCAGAATCCACAACAAATTGGCGACGAAGATTCGAAGTCACACGGGAAGAAAAAACAACAAAAACATTTTCCTCGTCGCCCACAACGAATTGGCGACGAGCGATTTGAACTCACACGAGAAGAAGAAATAAAAAAATCCTCCCCTCGTCCACAACAAATTGACGACGAGCGATTTGAACTCACACAGAAAAAACAATTAACGATAAAATTTTCCCTCGTCGTCCACAAGAAATTGGCGACAAAGAGTTACGAGGAGTAAAAATACGTAAAATTGAGTTATCATGGAAGATTCTAAAAATATTTTGGTAGAACTGGTAAAATACCAAAATGATCAACAATTACAACTACAAGAAAGTATGGAAGAAAAATGGCAAAAACAATTGCTACAAACGCAGAAGGATCTGCAGGAACTAATATTGAAAGTAGCGGGTAACAAGCAAATAGATATTGAAAAAGAGGCAACTTTTTCGAAAGACGCAGTGTGGAATACCATAGAGATTTTCAAATATTCTCTAGATGAGGATAAAACTTTCGGAGATTACTTAAGACTGTCAAAACTGGACAGAAGCAAAAAAGCTACGTCTATTGCTTAGAAAATTAGGAACTGAAGAATATACAAAGTTCGTGGATTATATCTTGCCAAAAAAGACGAACAAATTAACATGTGACGAAGCAGTGACATGTCTTTTCAGCCCGAAAACATCACTCTTCCACGGTAGGAAATGCCTTAATCTGGTAAAGGGCGATAATGGGAATTATCCCACGTTTGCCGCAATCGTAAATAAACATTGCAACGACTTCAAACTAGCAGAATTAATCCCGGACAATTTCAAATGTCTCATCTTTGTTCAAGGGTTAGTTTCAACAAAAGATAGCGAAATGCGCAAAAGAATGCTTGCAAAATTACAAAATGAACCGGGATTAACACTACAACAATTATCGGAAGATTGCCAGAGATGCTTAAGTAAAAGAAAGACGCGAAGGACATTGAGGAGTCAGCTGTATCTCATATACGTAAGTTAAACAAAGGTCTACGTTCTTCACCCTCCCCGGAAAGAAAACAAAAATTTTATAATAAGAGAAAAAGTACAACATACAGGACAAATTATGAGGAAAATCGAAGCAAATATACCCCCCCAATCAGCATGTTATCGATGTGGAGGACTACATTGGAACAAGGATTGCCGCTTTAGATATAAACCCCGTCTTGAGTGTGGGAAAAGGGCCACAAGGCATCCTAATGTAGGAATAGAAAAGATACTAGTAGAATAAGAGCTACTAGGATGCATAACGAAGACAACACCAACATAAGGAAATATGTGGAACTGGAAATTTTAAATAAAAAGATAAAATTGCAACTGGATTCGGGTTCCGACCTCACGATCAACCTATAGACATGGAGAAAACTCAACAGACCTACCATGTTACATACACAAAAAAATTGCCAAGTCGGTTGCAGGTTAGCGAATAAAATTCGAGGGAGAAATAATCGTGAATGTTAAATTTCACGGCAAAACAAAAAAACTTAAGGTATACGTCGTAGGTATCGACTGGATGCAGAAGTTCAACGTTTGGGACCTACCTATCAGCTCTTTTTGCAAAAAGTTAGAGGTTGAACCATCAGATGCTATAAAATTAAAGGAAGAATTACATAACCAATTTCCTGAGGTATTTTCGAGCGGGTTGGGACGATGCAAAAAATTTAAGGCCAGAATTGAATTAAAAGAAAATGTCCAACCAGTTTTTAAAAAGAAGTGAAACGTACCGTTCGCTACTATAGAAAAATAGACAAAGAATTGGAGAGACTTGAACAAACTGAGATTCTTTCAAAAATAGAGTTTAGCGAATGGGCGGCGCCGGTGGTTTATGTAAAAAAAGAAATCAGGAGAAATCCGCGTATGCGCAGATTTTTCGATGGGGCTTAACAAGGCTATAAAAGGCCATCATTACCCACTACCGAGCCCAGAGGAGATATTTACAAAGCTCAACGGCGGTAAGATATTTTCAAAAATAGTGAGGCTTATCTACAAATCCCAGTACAAGAAGAGAGTACGAAAATCCTTTGCATTAATACGCACAAAGGGTTGTACAAATTCAACAGACTACCATTCGGAGTAAAAGTTGCTCCAGCAATTTTTCAGTAAATGATGGACACAATGTTCACAGCCCAGAATTTCGCGACCGCTTATCTGGACGACATTCTAATTAAGAGCGACAATCTTGAAGAGCACACATCAGACATAAAGGAAGTTTTCAGAAGACATCAGCACTCTGGGTTCAAAGTAAAAGGAGAAAAGTGTGATTTTTTTCCTAAATGAAATTAAATACTTAGGTCAGATAATAAATGAAAATGGCAGGAAACCGGACCCAGAGAGGGCATCGGCAATTAAAAATATGCCGGAACCAAAAAATGTTGCATAACTACAAAGTTTTTTGGGCCTAGCTAACCACTATGGCGAATTTATTGATAATATGAATAAACTGAGGGCTCCACTAAATGAGTAACTAAAAAAGGAGCATAATTGGAATTGGACAGAGGACTGTAAAAAAGCATTCAAGGAAATAATACAAAAATTAACTTCAGAGTTTACAGTGATACATTTCGATCCCGAACTCGAAATCATTATTGCAAGTGACGCGAGCTCACATGGGGTATGTGCGTGTATTTTACACAAGATGCGGAACGGTACAAACAAACCCGTTGCACACGCATCTAGATCATTATTACCGGCGGAGAGAAACTATTCACAGATCGAAAAGGAGGCATTAGGCATAATTTTTGCAGTAACTCGTTTCCACAGATATATTTATGGGAGAGAGTTCACACTCCAAATGGACCACAAACCACAAAAAGGTCTACCAGTCTATACAGCGAACAGACTTTTAAGATGGGGAACTGTGTTACTAAACTACAATTCCAAACTTGAGTTCTTACCATCAAAGAAAATAGGAAACGCTGATGGACTATCGCGATTAATACCTGCGAAAGGCGAACCGTTAGAAGTTTCGGTAATTGCGGCATTACAAACTGAAGATGAAATCAGTAAGGTACTATGCAATACAATAATGAAACTACTTGTAACGCTGCTAGAGATAAGACGAAAAGCAGAAAAAGACGAATTTATTTAGAATACCAAGAAAAAAATAGAAGAGAAGGTGAGGAATTTAGCAGACAGTTTCTCAATCTGTGACAACATATTGTATAAAGAGAGAGTAGTAATACCGAAGTCGCTACGAAGAAGGATCTTAAAAGATTTTCACTTAGGACATCCCGGAAAAAACCGGATGAAATCACTTGTGAGAAGTTTGTCTACTGGACGAACATGGACGATGATATCACGCAAATGGTGGAAAGTTGCAAAGGTTGTGCTGCTGCGGCGAAAGCACCACCCTCTATACTAAGGCCATGGCCTAAAGTCGACAGACCGTGGTTTAGAATCCACGTGGATTACGCAGGACCCATTGAGGGTTACTACTATTTAATAACAGTAGATAGTTTCAGTAAATGGCCAGAGGTTGCCAGATTTAAACACCCGGCAATAGAAAACACCATAAATTGTATTGTTTGGTTAAGCGATAACGGCACAGAATTTACCTTCATTGACTTCAAAGAATTTTGTGACACATATCAAGTAAAACATATCAAGATAGTTCCGTACCACCCGAGACCGAACGGACAAGCTGAAAGATTCGTTGACTTACTAAAAAGAGCGTTAAAAAAGTCGAGGATGTACCGACGATAAAAGCGATACAACAGTTCCTCCAAGTGTACAGAATAACACCTAACGAGAACACGCCATCGGGTCTTTCACCAGCGGAATTGATGTTTGCTCGGAGAATAAGGTCTGTGTTTGACAAATTATTGCCAAACAAGAACAAAAACCAGTATATACCTATTGTAACCAAGAGAACATTTAAACTAGGAGAAAGGGTGTACTTTAGGATGTTTAGAAACAATATGGCTTACTGGGAGCCTGGGACAGTAATTAACAGATTAGGAAATCTAATGTACACAGTACAAGGCGAGAAGTTTTCACATAGAAGACATATCGACCAATTACAGAAATATAGGGTTGAGGAGCCAAGCTCGTCAATCGCAGAAAACGACGATTCAATGGATGCAATCTTCGAAACTTTTGAGATCCAAAGACCACAGGAAGACACAGAAATGAGAAGTTTAAACAGGAAGAGAAAATTTACCGAACCTCTGATTATCAACCATAAGAGAAGTAAGAGAAGAAAATACTAACTCCCCCCAAAAGGGATCTAAGGAGGAGGTGTTATGGGGTCCACCCCTTTTTCATACAAGTGGACTCGACCAGTGTGTACTTGTACTGCTGCCGGTGAATACCCGGGAGTAACAGAGACGGAGAGATACACTGATACAGTGAGAGTGGTAACCGCTTTGTAGGAGCCACAGTTGCGAGCACGTAGACTCAGAAGGACGTCCTACTTCGATACTAAATTTACCAGACTGTATATATATTATTATTGCTACTAACCGCATTTCTGGATCTACTAACCGTATTACCAATTGTATTATTACGTCAATACATTTATTTGCTATATTTCATTCCTGCGTTTGTCATTCATTTGAGACCGGATTTCATCTCGGAATTCACAACAGTATATAATGGTGGTGGAGTCAACTAAAATTTTCATCCTACCTGCCTGAAGAGACCGAACGGTCGAAACCTGGATAGAGTTTTATTCCTGATTACATTTTGCTCTACAACACAAATTATTGGGATTTTGTATTGAGCGCTTTTTTTATTGTACTTTCGTAAATTCGGTTGTTTACAGACTTCTTTTTACAATATACTATTTTATATTTTATTCTGTATTATATATATATATATATATATATATATATATATATATATATATATATATATATATTAATACGCATATAACTACGCATGTAGTGCAGATTTAAGTTCATGGTTTACCAAGTTGTCAGGCAGAAATTTCAAATTCTCCAATTATTACAGTTGATTTTTTTTAAACAAAAACTGGGTCTTATGGGAGGAACTAAGTTATAATCAGATTCAAAGCTCAAAGTTAATATAAACGGAATATGTTATTGGGTGTAAATTTCCAATATAATAGGCAGGGAGGAAGATATTGGGAAAAAATGATGGAAGGTTAAATTTTATATCTCTTTTATTTATACCTTGTTATTTAGTTTATATTCCCACTGCTATCTATCTATCTATCTATCTATCTATCTATCTATCTATCTATCTATCTATCTCTCTCTCTCTCACACACACACACACACACACACACACACACACACACACACATATATATATATATATATATATATATATATATATGCATATAATACCAATAATTGGCAGAGGTTACTCCAAAGAGGACTTTTAGTCCATATGAAAGAGCAAATTATTATAAAAATTTAGGAAAAAATACTTTAAAATTCATAGTCAGTAATAAATTTATTTCGATGATTATAAGAATATTCATCTCATCAGACCGACCACATTTTATGGAAACACACACACACACGCACACACACACACGTATATATATATATATATATATATATATATATATATATATATATATATATATATATCAACTACTCTTTCAAACACGAGTGTTTAGATTTTAGTTAAGGACTGAAAACTCAAATATTAGGCAAAGTGTACAGTCTGGTTTTTGGTTTCATGGAAATACGTGCGAAGTTATACAGAATAAATAGTGCTACCATTTATTTTCAGTAAAGAAAAAAAGAGAGAATTACCGAGAGTGGAATCAAAAGCAATTACATTGTATTTTTATCTTAAAAAAGTGTCAAACGTTTATACAAGAACTTTGTCAGCGTTACTTTAAACTATGTTCTTCATGTTTCTATTTTCGATCCATTTTTCTAATATCGCAATAATTCTTTGCCATCTGCCGAGATTCAGAGTATTTACGTGTTCTATCTAGGTTTAAGAAAATAACAGGAATTCCTAGAAAAGGTAGTAAATAAAACCAGGAAGAAAGTAAGCTATAAAAAAAGACAGAATATACCATTGTCAGTAAAAGAAGAAGCTAAATATTTCGTCTCTAAACCCACTAACTTTTCCTGGAATAATCATCAGACACTGACTATAAAAGACTCCAAAAAACACACCACAAATGTCCTTAGTAGATATAGGAGTTAGTTAAACATGCCTTATTATCATCTACTGGTAATGACGTCAATCCTTGTATTAAACACTAGTTCAACACATACGAACAATAATTGACATCACAGGTACAGAATATCACAATAATCAAAAGATATTCCATATCAGCTAATCAAAGTACAACTGATGAGGGCCAGAGAGTACCTGGTCGAGACGTTATGTGTATAATAATCTCTATATCAACCAAAATGCGAACAATACTTCGAAAAAATACAAGAATAGCTGGTAAGTGTTTTAACGTTTATCGAAAATGTGACAGCGCAATCCGAAGCAACAGGAGAATACCTAGAGATGCCTTCTGATTATTAAGAAAATTAGAAACTTGAACATTTCGTTAGAAACAAAAGAAAACTGTGCTGCATCGCTATGTAATAGCAATACTCCACTGTGTTAGTGAATTTCTTCACAGATGAAAAGTTGACTTGAGGTAAAAGAAATGTGGTTCTACAAAAGAATGTCATGGACGGAGCATGTGTTCGAGACGGAAGTCTTAAAGAAAATGGAAATAAAAAGAACACTTATACTCAGAAAGAGACTCCCAAAAATGCTAAGGCATATAACGAAATAAGATTTTTTGGCATTCACAGGACATACCTAAGTCAAAAGTCACAATATCTTTTTCAAATTACGGTTAATAAATAATGATCATATTCACTTTAATGAATTTGAATGATTATTTATATCATTTTTATATTAAATAGGTTTATGACTCAATGGCTAGTCTAAAAATGAAACGCTAAAATAAATCTATGTTTTTTTTTCTCTATTCTGACAACCATACATTCTGTCTTCTTACAATTGATTTTTAGTCCTTTTTATCTCACTTTCCTTTACTTGGCCTCTTCCTCTTGCTGAAAACCATACATTCTGTCTTCTTACAATTGATGTTTAGTCCTTTCTTCTCACTTTCCTTTACTTGGACTCTTCCTTATGCTGACAACCATACATTCTGTCTTCTTACAATTGATGTTTAGTCCTTTCTTCTCCCTTTCCTTTACTTGGCCTCTTCTTCTTGCTGACAACCATATATTCCGTCTTCTTACAATTGATGTTTAGTCCTTTCTTCTCCCTTTCCTTTACTTGGCCTCTTCCTCTAACTGACAAGCATATATTTTATCACCTTTCAATTGATGTTTAGTCCTTTCTTCTCCCTTTCCTTTACTTGGCCTCTTCTTCTTGCTGACAACCATATATTCCGTCTTCTTACAATTGATGTTTAGTCCTTTCTTCTCCCTTTCCTTTACTTGGCCTCTTCCTCTAACTGACAAGCATATATTTTATCACCTTTCAATTGATGTTTAGTCCGTTCTTCTCGCTTCCCTTTACTAGTCTTTTTCAGATTGCTGACAATAAATTCTATCTTCTTTCAACTGATGTTTTGACCTTACTTCTCTATTTGCTTTACTTGACCTCTTTCTCTTGCCTACAACCATATATTCTCTCTTCTTACAGTTGGTAGTCTTTTCTTCTCGCATTCTTTTACTACATTGTCTCGAGTATCCTGTAACTAAAACTAAACTAAAAGTAACTAAAAGAAAATACATTTTTGTTCGTAAGAATGTAACACATACAGGTTTAGATATTTCCTGAATTTAAATAAATATGGTAAAGGACCCCCTTTCTAGGATCCTCGGATTATTTTGTAGAATTCTTCATAAAACATGCCAATGCTTTGATTACTTGGTCGTAAGGAATTTTGATTTTATCCATGTAGAACTAATTAAACTTCTTTTATACAATCTGCTTCTGCAGGTGTGAGACGAACTAACTTCAATGGAAGAAAACGACACAGCGATCTGACAATGCCAATTATCGTCAATCGATTCTCTCTTTGCTAATAGATTTTCACAAACACGTTTCCTCCTACGATATCTAAAAGTTATATAATGACATTTGTGTTTGCAGACGTTGATATATACGACAGCTGAGTTTTATCTTGGTACATAAGATACAGATTGACTGTATATTTTAACCTTTACATCAGTGTTTCTCAACCATTTTAACCAACAACACCTAAAATCAAATTAAAATATTACGTCTTAGACTTAGTCTTATGACTTAGCAAAATGTTATGAAGTAAAACCATAGATTAAAAGAACATACATATACAAATATGAACTTACTTTATTTCAATGTTTCTATTCAGCTATTTGTGCAGGTTATTTAGCGTAAAACCCGTACCTGAGGTTTTCTTGTGATTTCTTCATTGTTTGGTCGAATGTGCGATAAGCAGACCTTCATTTCTTTTTTCAGCTGAGTGTAGTCTTTATAGCTTCTTATTTTTGATGTTATTTAGGGTTGGGAAGCCTAAGTCACATAAATAAGAAGTAGAACATTGAAATAAAACTGAAAAAGCTCTTTTAATATGGGATATTTCTTTTGTATTGAAATCCAATATGTATGAATGGGTATCGTGGAATATTTTATTTTGAGCCGTCGATCGCTAGAAATGGTGGACAATTGTTTTTCTTCACGTAACTGAAGGCCAATATTAGAAGGAACACAGTGAAAAGAATTATTTGAAAAAAGTTTAATGCTTATTCATTTATTCAAATACTAACGTTGTACCAATAATACACACACACACACACACACACACACACACATATATATATATATATATATATATGCCGTGACAATCAGCACACTAGCGTGTCGCAGTACGGTAGTCAAGAATCAACTGTCTTACATAATAGCGTTTTTGTTTTTGATATTTGTCATTAGAAATTACTATAAAGTGCTGTTCGATAAAAGTGACTCACCTGATTTTTTTTACTAAAAATATTTTGGGGGTTAAAATAATTTTTAATCTTACTAAAGACTAAGACCGCTTCCCGACCACCTAGGAAAAAAGTTTATTCACCCTAAGGTATTCTATTGATAATTATAAATTTGGATATAAATGAGATTCAGGAAAAAACTTTGAGCAAAAAAAGTGACTCAGATATCGCATTCTAATGATTAACTAGTAAATTTAAAGAGCTTTTGACAAAATATTGAAAACTATTTTACAATACACTCAGAACAATATTCTAGAGAATTCTAGAACAGCTTGAATTAAACCTAGAGTATTCCAGAATATTCCAGAAAGCCTCACACAGTATAAAAACAATTTGAAATAGCCACTCAAGTCACTAACCAGATGAAAGGGTACAAACAAGCATCAGAATCACTTAAGGCATCTATTATTGCCCTCTCAAAAGCAGGCAAGTCTACGAGAGAAATTGCAGAAATTGCTATAACATCGCAATCAACTGTCTCTCGAGTGCTTAGGGCACATAATGATCCAAGGAAGGAAACAAAGGGACGAAAGAAAAAGATTGAAGATAGAAATGGCAGGATAATCAAGAGAGAAGTTGTGAAGAATAGGATTATAACTAGCCATGAAATTGCAGCCAGTCTAAGCGAAGAGCAAGGTGTTAGTCTTGCCTCTTCAACAGTGTGTCAGTGGCTGTTAGAACAAGGCTACAAATCTTGTACACGAAGTTTTAAGCCGCTAATAATCAAAGACAACAAAGCTAAGAGACTTGAATAGGTTCACTATTACAAACATTTCACCGTATAAGACTGGAAGAATATTCTCTTCTCCGATGAAACGAAAGTTGAGCTAAATTCAAAGGTTAAGGTGAGTCACTTTTGTCGAACAGCACTGTACACTATTTCAATGGGAAATTTGTTCTCTTTAGCAAATGTACTGTGTTTTCTTGCACATAAAACGATGTATTTTGAAGAAAATTGAAGGCAAAATTTGGGGGGGGGTGTCCTATTATACAGAAGTACAAGATTTCCGAAATGCTAACTCAGCTGAAAAATCTCTGATGTTTTTCTTGTTATCTCTCCAAAAAACAATAAAAAAAAGACAATTTTTTTAGGAGCGATAACAAAAATAATTTAAGCTATTAATGGCAGAAAATTGTGGAGAGCCATGATCGTCTTCATCCTAAAGTGACACAGCAAATAGAAGAAGATAGAGAACCTTGATTTAGTGTAATAGTTGACAGATTTGTTTCGCTAGAACAATTACCACTGAGTAGTGAGTAAGATCCTCATTGGGCACCCCGAACTTTCGGCCTTGGGTCACATCTAATCTAAGCTAAGCTTAGGCAATCACCATAGGAGAAGAAAGATTTCAAATACTCTCAGCATGATAGATAATAAAGCACGATGCAGTCAGGTGTTGATATAAAGGTATTTGATATGTCAGCCATATTTGTTCTTTGGGAAATCAGCGTAATTGAATGTCTTTTCTCTCAAATACAGGAAATTCATCCACCACGATCAAGAAAATTAATAAAAGGAATAAATTTAGGTCATATTTTGAAAACGATAGTGTTACAAAAAATGATCTTTACCTTGAAATTCGAAAATAAATTTTGAAACGGAGATTAAGACACGAAACAAGCAATGGCGGAACATCCGGTTCATTGGTCTTTAATATCGTGAAAAAAATTAAATAATTTAGTGAAATATGTGTACGGCATTGGGATTTTAATGGATAATATTTTACATAGGAATGGTTGTACTGCTGAGTCGTATTATACTCAAAGATTTAATTCATTACCTGTTTTTCGTTTTAGAAACACGGGAAAGTAAGTTATGCAGTTATTAATAAGAAAGACTTTAAATTAAAGAATGCAAGATTTATCAGCTGTAGCATCAATCCTCCATAGTCAACCTATGAACTTCTCAGCCCACCCTCATGATCGTAGAGAATTTTAGCAACAAATTAAGCAATTTGAATTCAAATTCTTGTTAAAAAATAAAGGAACCCAAGTACTAGTCATGTTTATGTTACTTATAAAAATAAAAGGCGCAAATCAAAATTCATGGGCTTCTTACTGCTGTTGGAAAAAACCCTCCCTGATTTTCCATATCTTCAGGGGTTGATCCGTACTCACTACGCTTAGGCATTTGCAGGTTTTGAACCTAGAGTTGTCATCCTCCTAGACCGGTTGGTACAAAGTCTGTCCTGCTAATTAATCCATAGCTTGTGGAGTGAAGAGATAGATTCCTACTTTTTCCAAGTCTATATGCACCTAAGTAAATACAATGAACCCGACTGGTGTTGGAACACGGGTCTACGATTCCCAGCCGCTATCCATTATTCCACTGTGCCCATGAGACTACTTATGTCTTATTTTGTTAAATAAAATAAATTTTAATCAAACCATTTGCCGCTACGTTGCATATTAAAACAATTACACGATTCTATTTGTGTTTTTTTCCTGAATTTTCTATAAATATTTTCAGGACAGTTGTTTTAATAAGCTATCCTCTATCAGATAGTATTTACTAGGCAACAACGCCTAGAAATATAATACATTAAAGGAAAATAAAGAAGGAGCCTTAATATTGTAATCGGAAGTTTAGACTGGTATTGCCCAAGTTTCAGAAGAACAAGACAAGATCAGATTGGGACAGAGATAATAAGAGCTTCAGAAATTTCTATATATGACGACGGCGAAATACTGGAAAACCTGAGTTTTCTTTGCTTTTCCTTCTGTCTTTTAAAGGTTTATCAATCCTTTGTCGAATTATTCAAGGATGAGGCATATTTTGGATTATAAGAATAATGATTTCCTATGCGAGTGAGTATAGCATTAACAATAATTTTGGAATAATAATTATTTTTTCCAGATACAAGTTCTATGATTTAACACATAGCGATGGTGGTGGATGAATTTATACCTTAGCCAAGAATATAAGGAAAGAATGCAGGAGATAAAACAGCGAGCAAATTCCTTCATTTGTTTGTGTAAATGGATGATATTAAAGGGTGAAAAAATCATTCATTCATTTCTTCTTCTTCTTCTTCTTCTTCTTCTTCTTCTTCTTCTTCTTCTTATTATTATTATTATTATTATTCTGCTCCTCCTCCTCCTTCTTCTTCATCTTATTATTATTATTAGTAGTATTATTATTATCATTAATATTCTTCTTCTTCTTCTTCTTCTTCTTCGTATTATTATTATTTTATTTTCTTTGATTTCTGGCGTTTACACATTTCTTTCCAGGTCCTGCCCAGGGACCTAAGGTTAGAGATGGCAGCATGACACTTTCCACTGACAAAAAAAAAAAAAAATACATAGATTCATCCATTCGTAAAGTGTAGGCTGTACTTGTCAGAACAATTTTTTGTATCTCTTTGAGGCATGGACTTCCAGGAATCCCTTCAATTAGTCTACTGCAATCTTTTCCAACCAGTCCTAGGGCTCCAACTACAACAGGGATTGTTGATGTTCCCATATGCCACATTTTCGAGATTTCTATTTCAAGGTCCTTGTATTTTGACAACTTTTTGAATATCTTCAAAGATACATTGCAGTCTGCAGGGACTGCCATATCAATAAGGAGGCACTTTTTTTGATGTGGTCTTTAATAACAAAATCTGGGCGGTTGGCCTTGATTGTTCTGTCAGTGTGTATTGTGTAGTCCCATAGAATTGTAACAGGTCCTATCTCCGTAACCGGGTCTGGTTGGTGTTCATATCAGTTTCTTTTAGTTTCCTTCCCGTAGAAGTTGCAGATTTTCCAGTGTAGATATTGACCCACTCTGTCATGCCGGGTTTTATATTCAGTGGGTGCCAATGTTGTGCAAACTGACACAAGATGATTAATCGTTTCTGGATATTTATCACAGAATCTGTATTTTGGGCTGACACAATATTTTAGTACATGTGCTTGATAATTCCTAGTTAGCAAACATTGGTCCTGTGCTGCAAGGATAAAACCTTCAGTTTCAGCATTCAACCCTGCACTACGTAGCCACTGATGGGTACGGGTTTTGTCTACATCAGCTTTTTTGGCACGGACAGAGTATTGGTCATGAAGCGGTTTATCTTGTCATCGATTCTGTATCTGGTTGGTTGCATTCGTCTTTGCTGTCTTTTTTTAAGTATTTTGCAGTTTCAGTCGGTGTATTGTGCTGTAGTTGCATCTCTACGCCCATTTGAACCTCAATTTTGAATTTGTTGGTTTCTTTTATTACGGAGTAAAGACGCTTACTGCTTTCATGTTCCTTGACGCATACCATCATCCAGTCTTCTGTAGTTTCCAAGTATCTTTAGAGGCCAATTGTTGTAGTTTTGTAGGACAGTTCTAGTTGAACTAATCCTCTGCCTCCTTCGGATCTGGGCACATACAGACGATCAACATCAGCTTTGGGATGGTGCATGCGATAGCAAGTGAGAAGCTTTCTCGTTTTGGCGTCCATTTGCTTAATTTCAACTATTGTCCAATTAAGGACATTAAAGCTGTATTTCACCATAGGGACAGCCAATGTGTTTATGGCTGATATTCTGTTTTTTGAGTTTAGCTCAGTATTTAGTACCAGACGTACACGCCTGTAGTACTCTTTTCTTATTTTTTCCTTCATTTTGGGGTGTTGTATGCCATCTCCTTCGCTAATTCCTAGGTACTTATAAGCTTCATCATGCCCTGGTTGCCTAATTTTTGTGAAAAAATCTAAATCTATTAAGGGTGTTTCTGTAATTCTACCTTTCTTGAATGTTACACGTTTATCTAATCCGAAGTCCATACCTATGTCGTCACTGAAGTATTCTACAATATTTAGGAGGCCTTTCAACTCATTGTCGTCTTTGGCAAAGAGTTTGAGATCATCTATGTAGAGTAGGTGATTGAATATTTTCATATTTATTTTGTAACCATAGCTACTGCTGTTCAGTTCATGTGTAAGAGGGATTAAGGATAAACAAAACAGAAGGGGTGACAGAGAGTCTCCTTGAAAGATTCCACGTCGGATATTCAGACGGTTGGATATGGCAGTGCCCCCGGTGTGACTAATGTATAGTTTGGTGTTCCACATTCCCATGCTGTGCTTAAGGAAATTTAATACCACAGGAAAATTTAATACCGCTTTGTACATTTCCAAAGTCTTAAGGGTCCAAGAATGTGGAAAACTATCAAAGGCTTTACGATACTCAATCCATGCTGCACTAAGATTTCTACGTCGTCTCCTGCAATTTTACAGGATCATTTTATTTATCAGCAATTGATCTTTGCATCCATATGAACCTCTTCTGCATCCCTTCCGTTTCAACGGAAGAATGCTGTCTGTTTCGAAAAAGGAATAAGTACGGTTCGTCAGTACAGACGTGATCAACTTATACGTTGTGGAGAGACATGTTATCGGTCTATAATCCATTTCGGGATTTTATTGGGATTTTATGTGGATATATTTTCCCATTCTTGCAGAGGTGTATCCAGCAGTCGTTCTTCTTCACGCCGGATCCATTCTGCATTTACGTTATACTCCTTTGAGCTGCTCCAAATATTTTCCCAAAATGTCTGTACATTATCAATCGATGGTGGCCTTTCGACATATGTATGTTTTTTTTCCAATTTCCCTGTAAAATTTCTTAAGATCTGTTCGGAATATTTTATTTTGGCGATAGAACCTACAACGTTTTTCGTATCATCTTGTTCTCTGTGCCTTTAGCTGAAGTTTCTGCTTCAGCATTTCCTTGATTGATGGAATATCAATTAGGGATTTAATGTTATATTTCCGCTTGATCTTTTTGCATTTACGTGTGGAAATGTTAGGGTTTCTGGTGAGCTCATCTAATATAGAAAGCTCACATCTGATTTGTTTTATTTCTAGAATCACTTTGGTTTTCCAAAGCTTCCGAGTCGCTGCTAAAGCTGTTGTGTATATGACGTTGTTAACTTCTGTGATTTTTCCCGGTGGTTTATCTGTTAACAGTGTTTCCAGAGCAGCGTTGTATATTTTCACGGTGTGCTTATTGGAATTCGTCATATGAATTTTGAGGAGCTGGTCTCTGTCTGACAATTGTATGAAAGTTACTCTGCTGAGTACTTGGATGACGTCATTTTTCGCTTCGGTGATTTCAGCTTCGTGGTTTTCAAGGAATTCTAACTTATTGTCACTGAAGATGACTCCAGGTACATTTTCTGGAGAACTGCAGGTTGTGTTTAAGGTAGAGTCTTGGATTTCATTTCCTGGGAGATTATTTCGTATTTCATTCGCTTCAGCCTCCATCTCACCCTCTGTCGCATTCCTTATTTCTACATTCGTCTCAATAGAGTTTGGGTGATGGGTCATAGTATTTTGTCTTATATATAATTTTATCTTATCTATTTCTGCCTTTGAGAGTCTATTGTTTCGCATGATGTCCCTGCGGACATTGGCAAGCATGTTTGGATTGAGGTTAGGTCTTATATCATTTCACACCATACTTCTCCATATTTGGTATGTTTGATTAGTGGTGTTCTTTGCTGGGTTTTCTAGTGCAGTGAAGAAGGATGCCATGACTTGTCGATACTCTTCGCGGCTCCATTTCGTTCGTTTACTTTTTATTAGTCGATTTGGTATTGAGTCACTTAGTCCAAGGTTGGCAATAATCCGAGTTTGGTGACCTAGTGTCTCTTCGTGTGTGGAAGACTTTGTTCCAGTGACATATCTTTCGTCATCAGACTGGTTGCTGTATGAGGAACACGGCCCTTGTTGTCCCGGGTGACGGCCGATCCGGTGTGAAATCTTATTCGTATTCATTGAAATTGGTAGAGATGCGTTTTAACCTTGACCGCCAAGGGGTAATTATGTTCAGGTTATCACCTTTAGGACGAGTCTCGAAGAAGATCCAAGAGCACGCGCAAACAAAGAGATTGGTTAAAGTGTGGATTTATTAATATATCGAAGGTAGAATAGTTCATAATAATGTATGGTATTCAGTGGGGTAGACTATACTAAGTTTTAACTTAGTATAGTCTACCCCACTGAATACCAAGGGGGAATATCAGATTTTAGTATATAGAGTTTAAATAGAAAAAAAGGAAAGAGAAAAGGGAACTGAAAAGGAAAGAATTAACTTGAGACAAAAAGATTTAGAATTATAGCAAACTACAGGAAAAGTATCATTGAAACATAGTACAACATTTATCATTTCTTACAAGTTCGGAGCATGGCACAAGTGAATTTCCACAAATGTTCAATTTTCCGTCGCCAAAGACAGATACTTATCAAATTTTATGGGGTAGGCTGGACTTATAACTACAGATTGGTAGGGAAAATATCAAAGAATTCATTAATAAAGGAGAAGAAGCAAAGGAATAAAAGTTATACATTTCCGGTCACCTCTCAACCTACTAGCCGCTAAAAGATATATTTTTAAATTTTCACTCAAAAAGACGACAGTCAAAGGGCAGAGCATTGTAGAGAAATGGCACTTGTAGCCATGAAAAAACAAAAAATAAAAAAAATAAAATTACAATATGATCCCTGTCAATGCGGATACACACACATGTATTTTATATACGTGTATACACACACACACACATACACACACACATATATATATATATATATATATATGTATATATATATACACACATACATATACACATACACAGAAGGGAGAGCGAGAGTGAAAAATGGACACGGAGGTCCGCTTAAGTTCGTGGGGGGACGTAAAAATTGAAATATAAACTAAAATAAAAAGGAAAGAGAAAAGGGAACTGAAAGAAAAGAAATTACTATTATTATTATTATTATTATTATTATTATTATTATTATTATTATTCTCTTTCTTCTCCTCCTTCTTCTTCTCCTTCTTCTTTGTTGTGCTCCCTTCAGTATGTGAGTGATTAAGATTCTTCCCTTTTCCTTGGTAACCTTCTAAATCAGTCTTTTTAATATCTCTCCTCTTTCCTAGAGCAAAGAAATTTGTGGAGAGCCATGATTAATAGCTTCCTGAACGGACATGACATATGAAAAAACAACAGTTGCAATTTCGAACTTTCTAAGCATGTCAATTTGAAACTTTTTTTATACTTTTCTTTGATTTGGTCTTTGGTTATTTAATAAAACCAACGGTGCTACATATTTCTCCTTGAAATCTAAATTATTTCAATATTTTCTGGTATTGATTGTTAAAAAGTTCCCACGAAGTCGTTTCTTAAGAGAGAAATGGTGTTGTTTTCATTATTCTAATGTCTTTCTGATTATATATTTGAAGATTATATTTGAAATATATTCATGAGCGTTGCAGCTAAGCGATTTTTATTCACTTTGCATTAATGCTTTCATGAATTACCTAAATCCCGCCAGATTATGAATTAAAACTGTAAAGCAGGCCTCGGCATTGTGCCTTTGTTGGCAACCCTTCTAGGAGAAGGATTACTTTTAATTGAAAACATTTGAAATAGCAATAGGAAAGCATTTCACTATTTTCCCCAAAACAATAACAAATATACGCAATTTACAGATATTAAAATAAACCGAGAAGTGTCATGATGAACTACTGCGCTGTACCTTATAAATTAGGGGTGGTCTAATAAACAGGAAGATGTAGAATGACGAGGGGTCGGAATGTATAAAGCAAATGGCAGAGTGTTGACAGCAGACAGAAAATGGAAACTTCAAGAACTCATACAAAAGATAGTGAAGGAAAACGAGAAGAAAGGAATAAACATCAATTGTAAGAAGACAGACTGTGTGGTTGTCAGCAAAGACAAGAGGCCAAGGAAAGGAAAGCGAGAAGAAAGGAATAAACATCAATTGTAAGAAGACAGACTGTGTGGCTGTCAGCAAAGGCAAGAGGCCAAGTAAAGGAAAGCGAGAAGAAAGGACTAAACATCAATTGTAAGAAGACAGAATGTATGGTTGTCAGCAAGAGGAAGAGGCCAAGTAAAGGAAAGCAAGAAGAAAGGACTAAACATCAATTGTAAGAAGACAGAATGTATGGTTGTCAGCAAGAGGAAGAGGCCAAGTAAAGGAAAGAGAGAAGAAAGGACTAAACATTAATTGTAAGAAGACAGAATATATGGTTGTCAGCAAGAGGAAGTGGCCAAGTAAAGGAAAGGGAGAAGAAAGGACTAAATATCAATTGTAAGAAGACAGAATGTATGGTTGTCAGCAAGAAGAAGAGGCCAAGTAAAGGGAAGCAAGAAGAGAGGACTAAACATACACATCAAGAAGATGTAATGCATGGTTGTCAGAAAAAGGAACAGCACAGTATACAAATTACAAAATGGGGATGCCAAAATCAAGCAAGTATAAAAATACATATATTTAGGAAATGTATTAACAGAAGACGAAAAATATGATACCGAAATCTGAAAGCTCACTTTTATATCGAAAGTTGTTTTCCAAAAGCTAATCAAAGTATCAAGAAACAGGAAAGTTTTGTTAGAAACACAGAAAAGTGCACTGAGCTGTTAGGTAATAACAATCCACCTACATTCCGGTTAATACTCTACAAAATCCTTATATATGAAAAACGAAACTTGAAGCAACAGAAATGTGTTTCTACAGGCCGATAATGAGAATACCATTTATTGAACATGTGAGCAAAAACAAAGTTTTAGAGAAAACGGAAACAAAATGGACACTTATACTTAACACCAGAAAGAGACAGCTGAAAATTCTAGGTCAAATAACGAGGAAAATGAGTTTTGAAAATTTTATACACAGAGGACAGATTGATGGCAAGAGGGACAGAGAAATACAGCGCCTAACTCGCTTTGGTAAATTTTTAGCAGTCTAGCTTGTTTGCGATTACGCTACTGTTTGGCACCTACAAAAAAATATGTTCTTTGGGATTGATAACTTATCAGAAAAAATAAATTCCGATATCAAAGTTTGACACCTTCTCCTCTCTTCCGAAATTCAATTGTTTTCTTTTTGTGCTGCCTGTTCTAAACATGCTAAGCTAACTATTTATTATTATGGAAATGACAAATGTTTATTTATTTATTTTGGAAGTTGACAGGCAAGTGAAATAGTTACGTTTGCCTCAACATCTGTTTCGCTTCAGTATTGGAAGTTGATTTCCAATTTTTTTTCAGTGTGAATATAATCATACAAATCAGCTTGTAATTTATTCACACCATGTAAACTTACGGTTAGTTACCTAGAGAAACTCCGAAGTGAATACGTCAAGTATATTGATTTCCCGAAAGCAACGGATGCGAACTTTCGATCAAATTGACTTCATTTATTTTTCCATAAGGTTGATTTTTTCGCCTTTTTTATCGAATAGAGGGGGGAAGTTTTTAGTTACACAGAGAATTTTTGTTCTAACCCAAGGGCAAAAGTCTGTGGTTACCAATGAGGATCGAACTCATTACTAATCATCTAAAAGTCCAATTTCTGTCTAGGGTACTCAGACGAAGCGTCCAGAAGACAATCGGACTCCTCATTTCTTCTTATTTTTTTTATTTCATTTTCGATACACTTTTCATATCTTGAAGAAATAGACCTACAAACGTCTAATATCATTTCCTCTGATATTTGAGCACATTCTTCTTCAGTTGCTATTCTCATTTCAGCAATTGTTTTAGGTTTCCTGCTGCAAACGTTCTCTTTTAAAACCCCTACAAAAAGAAATCCAAGGGTGTCAAATCTGGTGATCTAGGTGGGTATTCAACTGTCCCTCTTTTTCCAATCCATCTGTTTTGCATATTTTCATCACATCACGCTAATGCATTATTAACTATTAATATTTAGAGTGTATACATTATTTTGAGACACCCTGTATATATATATATATATATATATATATATATATATATATATATATATATATATATGTGTGTGTGTGTGTGTGTGTGTGTGTGTGCGCGCGTGTGTGTGTAGCCTCTAAGTGTTGATTTCAATGTTCACTTTTCTATCTATATATATATATGTGTGTGTGTGTGCACATTTCATTGAATACAATCAAGTGTTTTAATTTAGTTTTTTAGACAATTTCTCATGCGATCTAACATTTTTTTCTTTTCAGATAAATTATATAAAAACTGTCCGAATGTTCTTTTTATCAGAGCGCTTTCGGCTATACATTTCGACATTTTCAAGAATTAAATAATTTAACTGTTAAATAAGAAGTTTGTTGCATGAATGTTTTTAATCCTTGAAAATGGTTAAATCTTGTCTGTTGTATTCAATGAAATATGCATGAAAGAAGGATTGGTGCCTAAATGCACACACACACACACACATACACACACACACACTATATATATATATATATATATATATATATATATATAAGTGTGTGTATTTTGGTAAGATTCAATAGCAACACTTTCAATAATTTTCCGCTTCTAAGTAACTATTGATTAGTTTGGCATTCATTTTCTTCTTTTCGAGAAGAATTACCCCTATTCGAATCCAACATAAATGACTAAACATTTTAAGAAAAGTAAAACAAAACGGTTAAATTCAAAACCTATTATTTCAAATATATTATATATAAATGTCACAAACTAAAATAATACAATAAGTAATTATATTATAAAAAAAAAACAATTCAACAACAACGATAATTCATTTAGTACATATGAAATTGCACCCTTTAGCATCCTCTAAAATTTACTTTGAATTTCACTTAGCCTGAAGCGTCCTCAAATTCAAATATTGTCTGAAACTAACGTCATTTTTACTTCTGCTTATAAATACTTGTTACAAAAAAAATCCTTACATTTAACATTGATAAAGTCCATCAGAGGACGAAAATTGTTGGCTTAGTCTTTTTACAGACATATTTTTAGTTATACGTGAATTTTCATGCACACACTCATATGTATTTATTAAAGACATTTTTATGTTTAACGTTCTTTTTTATAGATACAAGTATTTAAGTAAATGCTCTGTTTATAATAAACAGTATTAAATAACATTTACCGGCCTGAACGTCCGAGAAATTTTCATAGAAAATATTCGTCCTTTGACAGGATTCGAACCTGACCCATACGGAACCGTCATTTACGCTGACGCGCCTTACCGTCTCGGCCACAGAGGACCATTCGGTAGGCAAGGTCGAATTTACTGCTTATAAACTTCAATCTTCCATGAATCTCGTACATTCATAACTGCTTTGGCGTATCAAATGTAAACAAATGACGTCATATATTAAGAAATGGACAAAGTCCGACAATTTATTTATTAAAGACATTGTTTTGTTTAACGTTCTTTTTTATAGATACAAGTATTTAAGTAAATGCTCTGTTTATAATAAACAGTATTAAATAACATTTACCGGCCTGAATGTCCGAGAAATTTTCTATGAAAATTTCTCGGACATTCATTTGTCCATTTCTTAATATATATATATATAGTCCATTTCTTAATATATATATATATTGGACATTGAAGTAAACACTCAGAGGCGACAGGCTGTTTCATGCTAGGCGCAATCGTAATCGCCATATTTATATTTACATACGCTCTGTCTCTGATATTGAGCATTTTATCCTATAAATATAGCACACTTTAAAACTATATTTCTTATATAAATATATATATGCGTTTATTAAATTTATTCGACGAGGCCTGTCTGCTTAATTTTATATTGTTCTATCCTTAAACGCAATGTTCAGTTTGACCCGAAGTTTGTGTTTAAGCATGAAACACATTGTCGACGCTAGTTGTTGACCTGAATATACACACTTTTATATTTACATATGTTGGGTTGTTATTTTGTAACGACTCTCTACCTCAACTAGCACGTAAGCAAGAATAAATATGAGTTATTAAAAAGGGAAATGAACAGAAGGGTACCATAAAACACCTTTACTATTTTTATTTAATCGAACAAAATATAGGAGACCTTAAAACTATATATATATATATATGAAGAAAATTTACTCTTTTTTATATATATATATATATATATATATATATATATATATATAATTTAAACGATTTGAAAAAATTCACACACAAGACTACTCGAATTTCAACCTTATGGTTTTATCAGGTGGCTATAGAAAGTAGAAATATCAGAAGAGGAGGTGGGGGAAAAGAGTTTGGAAGTTCATTGTTTTTCTTTTTACTTTCTATCTCTTTCCTTACCCCTCCCCTTCTAATTTGTCTATTTTTGGAGTTTATTTAAGTTATAAAAGTAGACTTGAATTGTGCTACGTGATGAAACCGTTTTCAAATCATTATCGGCTCTGCACGTCCAATTCTATGAGTACTTTCTTAAAATTTCCTTCCATTAGTCTGATCTAACACACTTTTTATATATATATATATATATATATATATATATATATATATATATATATATATATATAAATAAATGAAAATAAAAAAAAAACTTTTTTATGTTTATACGTTCTTTTATGGATACAAATATTTAAGTAAATGCTGTGTTGACCATAAACAGTATTAACAACATTCACCGGTCTGAATGTTTTAGAAATTTTCATAGAAAATATGCGTCCTCAACAGGAATCTAACCTGTATCCTATACGGAACCGTCATATACCGTAACGTGCTTTTACCGATTGAGCCACTTATAAGCTTTGCCAACTGCAGGCTATTAAGAAATAAGAGCTTAAAAAACGTATTTCGTCATATCTTTGAGATAACGCCTACAAGGAAATCTTGTGGGTCGAAATAGTTATTCGAACGAGGTAACTTGGGATTTTTATTCTATGTAATATAATATATATATATATATATATATATATATATATATATATATATATATATATATATATATATAATTAAAAAGGGTCCACGTGTGCTTCTTACAATATGTAAAATTGACATGGATAAAACATCTGTCGATGAGTAATTCCATTTCTCTGTTTATTTCTCGGTCCGTTGATGAAGGACTCAATAGTGTCCGAAAATTCCGAATTTAAAACCTTTCTTTTCGTGGTTCATTTTTTAATATGGTTAATAATTAATATTCAATAAATGCTTATCATACTGATTTTATTGTTACCCTTTAGTTTGTCCTTGTTTTATTAACTGGCCTCTCTATTTTACAGACACACATACACACGCACAGGCATATATATATATATATAAATGAAAACACTCGTTTTGTAAGTATTAATATATAAGTGTATATACTGAGAACTTACCATAAAAGCTCCTTCATTTGCAGACGTTTTCAGAACACACATGCGTGAAGTCACTCAATGTTTGGTAACAAGTACTAAAAGGAAAAGAATAACAACGATTTATTTTGTGTAAAAAAGCCATTTTAAGCAATTCATGCAAATTTATTACACAGTCAACAACTTTACTATTTTTGCATATCTATTTAAGTAAATATACGATTTCAGTAACTACAGCATATTTGCTTTTATTTTGACAAAAATAAGCACATAACTATAAAAAAATATTTTATAACAGCATCATATATATATAATTATTTTTTATAAAAAAAAAATTATAACATAAATATGTTATAAACTCACTACAAAAATAGCCATTTTGTTTCAACACTCTCGGTGTCTTATCAAGTGATGATGTTGAATATAAAATAAATGGTTTTAAAAGTTTCAAATTAATTAACGATCCTTCGCTAGGGGAAAACATTGTTACAAAAGCTAGAATGACCAATCAAAACCCAAGTATAGGAAGATTCAAAAGCTTGACAACGAAATCATATTATAATAGCTATTGAGATCTTTAAAATACGGATAATATTAAAAAAGAATTTATTCTAACCAATAATTATTAAATTATATGATAACATTTGATATTAAAATTAAAAACTGGCAATTTTAAAATCCAAATTTAATCACTATTAAGTTTAAAAACTATAAAATTACTGAGGAGAAAAGAAAAAGTACATATGTTATACAATTTATTTCATCGTTGAATTTACGTTAGAACAGACGCTACAATATCCGGTCATCCGACAATACATGTATATATATTTTAATCCCAAGTGTGTGAATGGGGTCTTAAACTCACGCGTAAAACAACACAAACACAATCAGATTATAATACATAAGCTCCCTGACATATTTAGATATATATATACACACAAAAAAGTGACGAGACAGGAACATCTCCACGGCACTTTGTAAAAAAAAAAAAAAAGAAGGAAACAGGGAAAACAACACCTACACAGACACACACACACACACACACACACACACACACACACACAAGTTATAAGTGAATGCACTTTCCATACACATAGATACCGATAAATACATGTACATACATCCACAGACATTGACAATCAGATACCCCAACCAATAAATATTTAAGACTGAAAGTATCATTAAACAAATGCTAGCCACTTATTAAAATATAACTTAAGCGAGCAAATATACAAAGATAAAAATGGTTAAAAATAATATTATTTAATATATTAAAACGAAAATTCCAAAACCACAAATATCAATAAAATTCCGTATATACCAATTATATACTTGGGTATATATATATATATATATATATATATATATATATATATATATATATATATATATTAAAATAACGGATTTGACCTAAACGAAGTAAATTTTCTAGATGTAACATATAAACCATACAGAAAACCCAATGATACACCACTGTACATACACACATCCTCCAATCACCCGCCTTCAATAATCAAACAGATACCAACATCGATTATTCGCAGGCGTTCCGACAATTCTTGCAACAAACCATATTTAACGAAGCTACGAAAAACTATGAAACAGCCCTAAAAGATAGTGAGTTCCAGGCAACACTCACATACTCATCACAGAGCACAAGAAAGGTCAACAGGAAGAGAAATATCATAGCAAGTCATCGTACGACAAAAACGTAAAAACAAACGTAGGTAAAATATTCCTCAAACTCTTAAACAAACACTTCCTGGATTTAATCACTCTACACAAAATATTCAATACAAAACTGCAAAAATCAGCTATAGTTTCATCGAGAACATGGCACAAATAATAAAAATGCAAAACAGGAAAACTATCAACAAACCACCCGAACAAATTAAACCCACGTGTAACTGTAGAATAAAGAATAAATGTCCCTTAAACGGTAATTGCTTACAAAACAACGTAATATACCAACTAAAGGACCATCTAAACAAAGAAACTATACACACAAAACATCTTTCACAAATAGTAAATACGCGAACAGGACAATGCTTTCCAAGTACGTCTGGGAAATTAAAATCAAAACGCAAATCACACCAAAAATATCATGGAAAATAAGGAAAAGATCATCAGCCTACAACAATCGATCAACCTGCAAAAAAAAAAACAAAAAAACCTGCAAACATTGCTTGGAGGAAAAACAGCTATTATTACCTTCCCAGACTAAAATAAATTACTAAATAAATGATCTGAGCTTATCTCAAAATGTAGACATGAAAACAAATTTTTACTACGTTACTTAAAAATCGAAAACTGAAATGAATAAATATAAATAAACAAAATAATATAAAAAACAAAACAAAAAACAACTAAAATAAATTAACCCAAACAAATAATGAACAAATTAACAAACCACTCCCGTTAGAATAGACGGAATATAATAAATAAAAATAAATAAAATACATAAAAAAACCAGCAAAAATAATCGATCCAAATAAATAAATAATGTAAATAATAATAAACAAATTAACAAACCAATCCCGCTAAAATAACCGTTAGAATAGACAACAACAGCTAATCCAAAAAATTGGACGTAAAAATAGCTATAACTGCTATATATTAATAAAAAATTAATACTTTATTTAAATATCGAAAACCAAATAGAGTAAATAAAAATATACAAAATAAAAAATAAGTAAATAAATAAAAAACATACAAAAATTAATCCAAATAGATAAATAAATAAATGAAAAAATTAACAAATCGCCCTCGCTAAAATAACCGTTAGAACTAATAAAAATAAGCAAAAACAAGTAAAAATAATAAATCCAAATAAATAAATCAATCAAAAACTGTTCCCCCGCCGCCAAAATAACAGAATAGACTACGGCAAGCAATCTAAACACTGAACGAATAAATAGCCTTAATTATCTTACCAGACCGAGACGAACAATTAAATAAGCGACCCAAGCAAATCCACCATTTTTTTTACTACGTTAATAAAACATCAAAAAACCGAAAAGAATAAATAATTCAAAATGAAAATGAAAAACAAATAAATTAACCCAAACAAATAAATAAACAAAAAAGCCACTCCCGCATAAATAACCGCCAGCACAATACACCACTGACCTATATAAAAATAATCGAGGAAAAAACAACATTCGCGGCCTGACGTTTGAGCCTAGCATAAAACAACATGTCGCCTCTGAGTGTTGACTTCAATGTACACTGTTATATATATATATATATATATATATATATATATATATATATTATAAAAATATATATATATATATTGCAAATATATATATATATATATATATATATATATATATATATATATATATATATTTGTAATGGATTTTTATTTATTAATCCGACAGAGAGACTATCACTTTAAACTTTGTGGCTTCGGCCTTCTTCAGGTGTTTAGATTTTACAACCGAACCCTTTATTTCGTCCACCAGGGTAGATTGTTCTCGTTTTACGTGCCATTAATCTTCGGGATATCTCAGTACAGTTATTTCTCTTTATGGCCCAGTGAATAAAAGCGTTGGTTGAAGTAATCCAGTCACTTGGCCCAAATGGTTGAGAGTCCAATTCCTGGCCACAGCAGTGGAGTAAAAAATTTGAAGAGTTTAGTCGGTAAAAGAAAATTAACTGAAACTTAAAAGAAGCATGGCACGTGGAACTAGATCAATCTACTTCATTGGATGAAATAAAATACTGAACATTGAAGTCAACATCCAGAGGCGACAGACTGTTTCATTCTAAACGCAATCGTCAGTGATTTTGATCGACTATTTATATATATATATATATATATATATATATATATATATATATATATATATATGTCAGTGATGTATTGTGGGTAGTTTATTGTAATATTCTAACGGCTATTTTGGCCGGCTGTAATGGTTGTTTTTCGAATTATTCTAGAGGCTATTGAATGGGAATAATTGTGGATCTGTTGCAGTTCTTTTTTGCTATCTATAGTGTTGTTAACTCTTTTTTTAAATTATTATTTTACTGTTGCTATTATAATTACGTTTTCTTATGTTTATCTGTGCGTACGTGATTTGCTAATATGTTTATTATGTATTTAGTTTATTTACTTATTTATTTGTTTGGATTAATTCATTTTATTTATTTTTGTTTATTTATTTCATTTCCTTTATTTATTTTCGTTTATTCTATTTTGTTTTCAATTTTCGATTTCTAAATAACGCAGTAAAAAAATTGTTTTTGTGCCTGCATCTTGAGATAAGTCCTTATTTGGTAGGTTGTGCTGGCCTGGGAAGGTAATCATAGCTATTTTTTCCTCCAGGCAGAGTTTGACTCATCTCAAAATGCAGACACAAGATCAACCACAATGCATCACTGAGCTGCATATATAAATAGTCGAGAAAAAATACAACGCACGATTGCGTTTAGCATGAAACAGACTGTCGCCTCTGGGTGTTGATATCACTGTCCATTTTTATATTTGCATAAGCCATGTCCCTGATAGTGATCAATTTAACCCATAAACATTGTATAACTAAATGCTATATATATATATATATATATATATATATATATATATATATGGTGCGATGTAAATTTTCGCTATTTTTAATTTTGCGCATGCGCGTTGTTTGTTTTTGATTTTTTTGACTGCACTCTATAGTAAGATTAGCTGGGCACCGTCTGTGAGGAAAAGAGCATGATCACGCAATTCGCTCCCCCAGAAATTTGGAAGCGATATGCTGTACTGCGTGGCATTCGCACCTGAAACGCCAATATCAACATTTGGAAGTGTTTGGGTGTCAATCTGAGAACAATGCAGGTGTTTAGAGTTATCACCAATGATGGTGACATTATGCCTCCTTTCATCTTCACACCGGCCTGCAGATTCTAATATGGAATCCTACATCAAGTGCTTGGAGGAGGTAGGGTTGCGCTATGTCAAGAGGGTGGCCGCTGGAAAATCCTGGGGTTGAAGCTAAGGATGGAGGTGTACCAATAACTACATTGCACAATCCAGCCCCAAATCATGCGCTGCGTGTTCTTTCAAGCAAAATATTTAGAAAGTAGTGCACCTTAGGGTCGTAGAGGCACCACGGGTAATACAGCCGTTGCACCAGTAGTGGTTCCAGCGAAATATAGACTGACGGAACCCAACTCCCTCCACAGGTTGGTTTAAATACAAAATTATGCATCTCCTAGAAAGGTTGCCACCCAAGGCTATAGACCTAGTCTCTTCTGCTATTTTACTCATAGCTGGGGGGGGGGAGAAATGGATTTATACCTTTCCTAAGGGTATTAACACGTAATTAGACATAATGAACTCGACTGGAATTCGATCTCTGTTCTCTGATTCCCCAATCTGAGCAGCTATTCATTACCCCCCACTTTATGTGATAGGAAGTATAGTGGAAGATAATTTAACCATGTGTTGACGGATACGTGAGTTTAAAATGCAAAATTAGGGTAAAAAAGACGATATCAAACCAATTTATCCAGGTGTAAGGATATGCCAGCTTTGGAAACCAGTGTTCGAGATATTGGATTGGAACTCAGAATATAGGCGGCGGCGGGAAAAAAAAAAAACCTTCCTCACCGAGCAGGTCAAATACTTTGATGAGCTTAGCTTAGTCCTCGCCAAGGTCATCATAATGAAGTATCCAGTATGAAGTGGAATTATTGCACGGGCGAATAAGTTTGCGAGACATGATTTTCAACTCATGCGCTACGGTAGGTGCCGTCTTTTTATATATTTTTAAAAGAGGAATATTATTATTTTTTCATATTTTCAGCATAGTTATTTTCCAAGTGCAGCTTAGATGTGGCACAAGGGCGAAAGTAGTGTTCACCCAGTGTGGATCGAATTCACTACTCAGTCGTAATTGTTCTAGTGAGATAAGCTTGTTAACCATTACACCACCTCGAGGTGTCCTATTTTAAGTATATACATTATTTTTCTCCTTTCTTTCCTAAGCCCTTTTTCCTCCTTTACAAGTTTATTCTATTATTCTGTTGTTTCCCGTTTGATTTACTGTAAAATCATCTTTTTACTTATTACTAATTTTGAGTTACCTTCTATTGGATTAAGCCCTCTACCTATTCCCTTCATTTTCTAATCATCATCAGTATTTTGGTCGTATTCTTGCGAGAGAATATTTAAACAAATCATCTCCATCTTTTTTTTTTTTTTATACACGTCTGTAGAAATTTCCTCGTAATGCGAATGCCACCCCCAGTAAAGCAAATGCATAAAATGCAGATGTAACAGTAAGTAGTATCCGGAATTTTGAAAATGATTCACTTAAAGAAAAAAAATGTGAAATTTAAAGACAATAAAAAATAAACAAAAAGCTCAAGGAACTAATCACAAACGTAAAAAATCTACTTTTCCCTCTCTTAGTTAATTAGTTACAACTTATGTAAGTCAATCCTTACCAGTGCCTCATAAATAATGGACTATTCCATTTTGGTCATGTGGAAAGATAGAAAAGACATATCAGAGACGCTACTTGGTTTCTGTAAGAAAAAAATAAAAAGAAAGAGAGAAAAAAGAAAAAAAAAGAAATTGGAAAAAAAAGAAGCGATTGTTATACCCTGACAATACCTGATAAATAATGAACTATTCTGTTTTGTTCGCGTAGAAAGACAAAATACATATGAGAGACGCTACATTGTTTGAGATAGTAAATGAAAGAAAGAAAGGAAGGAAGGAAGGAAGGAAGGAAGGAAGGAAGGAGAAACAGAAGTGTTTAACGTCTGTTTCAGTGAAATAGAAAAGTTTAAATTTCAAATCTTTTCATTTCTATCCAATTCTTAAAATAACGACCAGAATCCATATTTATGATTGTTATTTCAATATTTTTAAATTTCTAAGCTGGAATATTTAACGATGTTATAGGCGAAATTCTACGGATATTTTATTTTCATTAAACTCGCCATGAGCTTATCCATAAATAACATAAGACTAAAGATTCTTCAGAAAATTTGAAAAAGCAAACTGTCAAATTTTTAGTTTCTAATACGAATAAAATAAAGAACACAATTACAAGTAAATATGTATATAATTTCATATTATAAATGGAATATTCTTGAGGTACAACATTGGATGCCATAATGTGTGCAGCCTTAACACATTCATATACATCGCATATTAAAGATATCAACTAAAATAAAAAAAAAATATCCGGTATTAATTATAGATATATAAGTAAAAATACCTGAATTCCCCGCACCTTCCTGCGGGTCACATATTTTTTTTTAATGAAATGACGATGGATTTTAAATCATTGTTATAATATATGGAGAAAAATGATGCCTTTCAGTATTACTCAAACATCATGCCGATGTAACCTCATTCTTCTGGCTTTCTCCTATATTTTGGATAGGAGTCATTCCCTTGTTCAAATTTAAATGTAATTTAAATCAAAGGGGAAAAAAATTCAGTTGGAGTTTTGTGCCACCACCACACCGAGCGACCCATTTGATCAAAATGATCTCGAAGATGTGGCCGCCATCATCTGGCTTTCTCCTATATTGTGGATAGGACTTATTCCCTTGTTCAAATTTAAATGTAATTTAAATCAAAGGGGAAAAAATTCAGTTAAAGTTTTGTGCCACCACCACACCGAGCGACCCATTTGATCAAAATGATCTCGAAGATGTGGCCGCCATCATCTGGCTTTCTCCTATATTGTGGATAGGACTCTTTCCCTTGTTCAAATTTAAATGTAATTTAAATCAAAAGGGAAAAAAATCAGTTAAAGTTTTGTGCCACCACCACACCGAGCGACCCATTTGATCAAAATGATCTCGAAGATGTGGCCGCCATCATCTGGCTTTCTCCTATATTGTGGATAGGACTCTTTCCCTTGTTCAAATTTAATTTAAATCAAAGGGGAAATAATTCAGTATGGGTGATCCCCGGGGACCCCCTTTAATCAAAATGAAATATACTTATGTAAGTACCCTAAGAACCATTCCCTTGTTCAAATTTATATTTAATATATATCAAAAGGAGAAAAAAAAACATGCAGTGGTGGGGTGAGTTTTGATCAAGATGAAATATACTTAACCAAGAAGCCTGCGTGATATAGTTTTAGAATGTATATGTTTATAGGGGTGTATCTTCAAAACCCTAGTAGACAGAGGCTACTACGTTATACTAAATAATTTTCAGGGGTTTAGTACGAAACTAGATAATTCTCATTTCGTTTTCCATGTGTAAGAATATCTCATCTTGTATTATTTATTTAGTACTGATTTCGCTTTGTTTTCACTGGGCCGAAGGAATTGAACTCACAATTACTATGGCACGAAATTCATGAACCGACCGTTTAATCCCCCCCCCTGGCTATTGAAGAATCTTGTGTATAGAATGGTTTTCCACATATTTCTATGAGCTATTATCAACGTATAACATTTTAATATTCCATAGATCCTATTCTGGTTTAAACAAGATTGTCAGGTACTTTAGTCGGAGTTTCTCTCTGGCCTTCAATATGTTCTTTTTATGTCCTTTTTGCCTTCAATATTCCTTCCATGCCTTTAACATGTCCTTCTCAATTTCTTCTTGTCTTTCATATGTCCTTGCCCTCTCTGGCCTTCTTGCCTTCAATATTCCTTTCTTCTTCTCTATATCCTTCTTGCATTTAATGTCTTTCTTCTCTCTGTCTTTCTTGCCCTTAATATGTCCTTCCACTCTATACTTCTTCTCTCCAATATTCCCTTCTTCATGTCATTCTTACCTTTAATATGTCCTTCTCTTTGTTTTCCTTACCTTCAGTTTTTCCTTCTTTCTACCCGTCTTGCCTTATACATTCCCTTCTCTTTATCTTTTTGCTTTTAATATGTCCCATTCCTCCATGTCTATCTTGCCTTTAATATGTCCGTTTCTCTCTGCTCTCCTTCCCATTAAAATATCCTACTTGCCTATGTCCTTTCTATCCATGCTTTTAATATGCCCTGGCAATGGGACATTTTCTGGCATTATTTTCCTGATTATTCTTCCTAGACATTTTATATGTCCGCCTTATAATTCTCAGCCCAATACCATTCTATCATTAAAGTTACTCGTTACTCATGTTCTTTGTCTATAGTCGAAACTCTGAATGAAAAAAAAGCTAATTCAATCGATCATCGTAAACACAATTAGCAGAAATTATTTTCTTTTAAACATGTCCACTTTAGATCTATACGGTAATTGACGTTTGCTTACGAATATATACTTCTTGAATCTGCCGCATCACTTCAGAACATAGGCGATCATGGATTTCCACAACTTTCTTCCTCGTCTGTCTCTTAGCATGTTTCCCTTTACTAAAACCCCACCCCATTCCACCATCATTTCACACAATCTTGTCATGTGTCTCACGGCCCTCATGTGAGTATTTTCCAAGCCATCCTTCTTCATTATAATTCCAAGGATTTTCAGATATCTTTTCCTGAGGCTACCATTTTGTTTAAGATTCCATCGCTGCTTATTCGTTCCGCCCAAAGAATTCTCAGTATCCTCCAGAACAACAAAACTTCTGCTGCTTCTAGTTTGTTTCCTCCCCTTAGGGAAATTGTCCAACATTCACTGCCATATAAGAGGATGGATACCACATCGCAATCCACCACTCTTTTATTTGTTTCTATTAATTTTTTCCGTTTCTAACTCCCTTGCTTAACTTTTGGAATGTTTCCGTCGTTATTTCAATACGTGTTCGAATCACGGTGTCGCATTTCGCCTTAATATACTTTAAGATATTTGAGCTTTTCAACATGCTTAGTTTTTATATCTTCAATTCGTAACTCGTATCTTAGGCTTTTTTTTTTTTTTGCTGATGACTATCCTGTCTTCTCGCAGTCGATAATTAATCCTTTTGTCTCGTCTTTCTTCTACTAACCTGCGACTTCCTATAGTTTCTTTTTCGAGTTGCCAATCAACGCCTTGTCATCTGTGTATCTTTTATTGTTAAGGTTATGCCCATCGATAATAAATCCTGGTAGGATCTCCAGTTCCCTTAAGATAGCTTCGCTGTGGAGTTTGAATAATTTTTAGGCGACGACGCTTCCTTATCTCCCGTCCTTTTCCATTTTCATTGAGCTATTGAGCAAATAAATTACACGTGTTTAAAATCCTAATGGCCTGGAGAATCGAAATTTACGTTAAAACGAAAATCGCTATAACTGAAATTCTAGCCGCGATTTGTCAACTCGTTAAATTAGTTTATAAAAACACATTATTCAGAATAAAATGTTTGCGCAAAGTGTTTCTACATTAATTTTTCTATGTTTGGTTTTTGTTACTGATTAATTATAAGGGTCGACTACCGTTTACTAGACAGGTTTAACAAAAGCAGTAGCGAACTAATCACTTTTAATCCTTTCAAAGTCTCTCTCGCTTAATAAGTAACCCTTTTATTACATTTTATATTTTTTTAACGAAAGAAATGAATTAAATTTCTTATGGCGAGTTTAAGGTTATTTTTTTTATTCAAGTTTGAGATTAATTTTGTTATGTTTTTTTAGGAAAATTTAATTCAGCTGTTGTTTAGAAAATTCAGTTCAATGTAAAAAAACTAAAACCGACAATAATCAATTTGTTTTGGTAAAATGGAGAAATAAAAAGTTTGGCAATCTCCCTCTTTGTTAGCGGTCGATTAATCATAATTGCTTTCCTAAGAGTGTCCAGTAAAGGGTAGTCGAGCGAATAATGGTAGCAATAAATGTATCGGTTATCATTTGCTGCAAAAATAAATTCCTTTGTTTATTAAATTGCACGAACGCTTTTACCCTGTAGCGAACGCAAGTATTGCAATTTTCACTTAAGCAGTAATAAACTCTATGGCCTGCAAATACCGGATAATGTCCTCACAAATGAAGAAGACACTCGAAACGACATATATCTGGTTCTACATTGTATACTAAGAATACAATGAAGCAAACAACGATGAAAATTTAAAGAAAATTGAAACAAAAAAAGGATACTAATACTTAACATCAGAAAGAGACAGTTGAAATTTCTAGGACGCATAATAAGAAAAGAGGACTAGGAAAATCTGACATTCACAAGGCATACTGAAGGAAAGAGGAAAACAACATATAACATACCTAACAAGCTTGTGTTAATGGATAGCAGAACATCATTTAGGAGAGATAACGAAAAGTTCAAATTTTATGAGAGCTACTAACAACAGGAAACTGCTGAAGGGACACAGCAGACCTTCTAGACATTCGCAGTTTGACATTATATATGTCAAGGTATTGACTCATTTTTGACCAACAAGATAAACACTTTTCTATGAACAGGCAGTTGTCTGTTTACCTGGATAGAAACAATGCCTTTATTAATAAGAAGAGTTGTAAATAATGCATGCAATATTTAACACATTTAACAACTACTTAATATTCAGCTTATGAACTTTTCAAAGAATAATATTATGACGTCATATCTACTTTTGATGACTTTTTAAAACAATATAAAGAGGAAAGAAGGCCTGAGAAATTTTACACTCACAGGGCATACTGAAGGCAAGTGAAATATAGGAGAACAGAGCATAAACTATCTAACGTGCTTGTGTAATTGGATGGCAGAACGGGGTTTGTGTGAGAAAAAAATAAAAGGTCAAAATCTCATGGAGCTACTAAGCACAGAAAACTCCTGAAAAGACACGGCACATACAAAATGATTTCCTTCTGGATATTCGCAGCTTGACAGTATATCTGTATTGATTGATTCAAGATTTATTTATTGATTAATTTCCTATTTGGTTATATAAAGCTTAAAAATATTTTAAATTGTAAGAATAATTCCTTTTTGTTTTTGCTAGTGAATACTGAATTAACAATTTCTTTTGAGACAATTATTTTTCCAGATACAATTTCTACTATGTTACCCATACCTGGGGGAGATGGATTCATACTTTTTACCAATAGCAATTGCGCATATGTGAATGAAACGAACCCCACAATGATTCGAACTCGGTTCCTCAAATTCTCATACTGAGCTGCCATTCATTCCATCACCCACACATCCACAGCTGATTGAAGATGTTTATCTGACGGTAACATAGTTTAAAGTGGTGCCAGTCTAGTTAACCACCTGTAGATGTGCGTCTTAGTGTCAGGTAATGGTTATTTAGACTAATCTTGTTGGCCAGTACTTTTGTATAGAAAGTCTGATTGCCCCATAATTTAAGTACCTTGTTTGTATGGATCGGTTATAAGAAACTGAGTATCGGAGATAAGGAAATTGAAGGAGTAGTTTCGCCCAATACCGCACGTTGCTACAAAACCAAAACATTAATCTAAAACGTTCAGTTATCCTCTAAAATATCCACACCAGATCGAATATTTCATATGGATGTCAGGCATGGCCTTCCACCTGTTCAGAAATATCTAAACAATCAGCGATAGATAACCGTTTTCTCAGATCAATGGTTTAAAATGGATTCGAGTGTGTGGAACCTGTAGCTCTTAGCAACGAACTTCTTCGAACGTCGTAAACTGGCGCTACAGAATCACGAAGAAAGAACTGAAGCAAATAGCAGACATCTCCTTACACTTAAGGTCTTTCAATAGCAGCAACAACTGAAATGGATAGGACATGTATCTCGGAGAGAAAACAATACCATAACGTTGTCGACGTTCCACACTATTTCGAATTAAAAGTTAGGAAGAAAACTCCCATCAATTCTAGAATCAGCCATAACACTAAGAAATAACAGAAACTACATCACTTAAAGACTTTCAACAGTCGCAACCACTGAAATGTATAGCACAAGTAACGATAACATAATCAAATTGTTGACGTTCTACACTACTTCGAATAAAATGTTAGGAAGAAAACTCCCATCAGTAATGGAAGAGCAATAGTCGACTTGTGAAACCTATTCTGAAGAAATTCTTTGAAAAGAAAGATTTTATATATTTTAAATGAAAATTGCACTGGCTGCTCGAATAATGAATTCCGAATGTTTGCTTAAGAAACAGCTAATATTATCAGTACCCTACCTTTATTCATGTGCCGAACAAAAATAGATAACACCTGCCACATGTAGATAGTGGTCTACCTACATGAAAGCAAACTGCAGAACGTTGTGTCAAGGAAAATTGAATATTTTACAAAAAAATGATTTTTTTTAAAACAATTTTCTCGAACAGTTCAATTCTAACTTTTTCAAGTTTACTTCTTCAAATGAACCTATTTTCTCTTTTTGCTGCTACTCCAATGTAATCACCATTTTTATTAACCTTCTACCTTGAGTGGCTCTTGGGCCTTGTCGTGGATGAATATTTGCTAAAGAAAATGAATGCGTTTAATTCAGTAGCGAATATTAATAACATCTATTCAACATTCCTTTTTATGTGTCGTGTCCCTTCAGAACGTGAGCGATCATCACTCTCCACAACTTCCGTTCTTTTGTTGCTCTAATTTGACTCTTTACCATCCTACTTTGTCTTAGTTCTGCTGTCCTTTCACACAGAATAAATATTTTATTTGGCATAGTCGCTGTTTTTCTTTCTTTCAATTATAACGTTTGAGTCTTAAATTTGCCACTCACTCTTTTCTCATATGCCCCAGAAATTCGTCTCGGTGTTTTTTATTTTATTTTATTTTTTTATTTTATTGTAAATACAATTTTCATTGTCGTTCGTTTTTCCTAAAAATTATCTCGTTGCTTACATGTGCTGTCCATCGTATTTTTGAATTTATTGATAGAACTTTGTCGAACCCAGTATATATTACGCATCTACTCATCAAGTGGGCAACGTGAATTAGAAAAGATGAAGCAAATTTTAACGTCTACCAGACCGACAGGAAACTGTTTTCTTGCGTGGAATAAACTGATTGGTTGTCATTGGCAGTGGGTGTTCAGTAGCCGTCTTCTCTCAGATAGAAGACCAGTTAAAGTAGTTTTTCTTTCATTTAATATCGCAAATAGCTTCCGTATATGGCAAAGTGTTTCAGGCAATCATTAGATCGTACTGACGAAATTAGAAATTTTGAATTCGCTTCTTGGTTGGGTTGAATATTTTTCAACATCACCACGTCAATTGATTTGTCCTTCTAATACAGGGGTCGGCAACTCATTCGACCCCACCCGGCCCGGATCGTGTTATAATGACGGGTCGCGGGCTGGACGAAGGCCATTAATGAAAAATTAAGTAAAATTACATATGCAGACAACCTAAATATTTAAAACCATAATGAAAATAAACATTGAGAAATCAGAAAAACAAAAGAAAATCTAAAATTAAAAAGCACCAAACAAAAATTACTTTTCCTCAAGGAACGTCAAAATACTTCAAAGTGAAAAAAAATCAACCGAAGTGAAAATGGATGAAATTATGACGTGTAGGTTTGAAACTGTTATTGAAAATTGTTCCACAAACGAACCACAAACACACACACGCATCAAACAAAAACGAAGCACATATACCCATACATACGAGTAAAAATAGTTGCAAACATGTACACTTACATACGTACACATGCGGTATCATCCACACCTTCATGAGGCATGTATGTATAATGCGCGTATGTTTAACTGTCTTTAGATTTCTGCTACCTCGCATGTCAGTCCCTCCCTGGCCTCTTTCATTTTATCGTTCCTTTCGCTTCTGTTATCTTTTAATGTAGCCAAGGGTCATAACAAATATGTATCCATTATTTGACATTAAACGTAGGCAACGCAACTTGGTAAAATAAGTCTCATGAAAGATAACTGGCAGATAGTCTAATATTTTAGTGCACTGAGATGTGTAGATATTCTATGGAAAATGACATATAACAAATTTCATTTGAAGGTCGTCTCTCATGTTAAAAATATAGTCATTGGTAATCAGTCTCGCGGGCCGGTCAAAATGCCTCCGCAGGCCGGATCCGGCCCGTAGGTTGCCGACCCTTGTTGTAATAGATTATACATATATATATATATATATATATATATATATATATATATATATATATATATATATATATATGCATGTTTCATTAAAAACGACAGACAAGGTACTACGGTTATGCTTTTTTATTTTTCTTGTGTTCGAACAAGAGCTTTCTTTTCTGGACAAAGGGTGTGTAAGAACTGTCCAAATGTTTTATATTTCCGAGCGCTTTCGGTATCAAAATTGTGGGTTTGCATTATGTGTATGTCTTAGTGTGTAGTAGGGATGTTTTAATTTCCGAATACGACTAGCATATTGTGGCCTCTTAACAACTCTTAACAATATTAACAAGATCACAATGTGCTAACAGTATTCGGAAATTAAAAACATCCTTACCACACACTGATACATACACATAATGCAAACACTCAATTAAGCTGAAAAATCGAATCATCCTTGATAATGGCTACTAAAGATATAGCCGAAAGCGCTCGCAAATATAAAACATATGGACAGTTTTTACACACTCTTTGTCCAGAAAAGAAAGCTCTTGTTCGAACACAAGAAAAATTAGATAAAATGCTTAACCGTAGTACCTTGTCTGTATTTTTATTGAATATTGAAACATGCATAAACGAAGGTTTGCTGCTTAAATGTATACGTATATATATATATATATATATATATATATATATATATATATATATATATATATCTTTATCACCTCATACAAGGCAGTAAAGCCACTAAGACACAAGGGGATACATGGTGTGGAAGAATTAGGAACGGAGACATTAGTAATGAACAGGAAGAGGAAAGTGTAATCAGGAGGACAGTAGATAGCGATTGATATTGCATTCAAATTTTGTAGATTAAAATTGGCTGGAGAGTATGGAGCCGGAAAGGAGTTCCACAAGCGAGAAGTGTGAGAAAAGAAACTGTTAGCATAGAATGTACGATTATATCTAGCCAGGTCAATGATAAATTTATGAGATCTTGACGTTAGTCTAGTGCCGTGCTTAAATTTTTTAAAAAAGTCTACGTGTCATAGCGAAGGGCTCACCCGAACACTTACCATGAAAGTATTTATAGAAACGACACGGAGAGGGAATCTTAAGGCAGCGGCAAAGTTTCTGAAGCCGAGCCGCCAGATCAGGACCAGTAATATTGCTGATGCTCAAGGTGCTCAAAGTAAGTAGCAAGAAATCGAACCATATGCGGCAGCAATATTCTAAGCATGGTCGAATGGTTTACTTAAAGATATATGAGTGAAAAATGTCTTTTTTTGCGACGTACGCTGGCCGTTAACAATCAATTATAACGCAAGACTTCAATGTTAAGTTAAAACAGTATTTAAATACTGAACAAAACAAAGAAGGAAAAGACGACCAAAGATAATTAACCATTTCAATGAATATATTGTTAGAAGCGCGGCTCGGCTTAACGTCCAGTAAATCCTAAATCAAAACCCAAATCATCGACGCACAATAATTCACACTAATTCAACTGGATAGTTCCACTCAATACTCACTTTAGTCAGTAGCCTGACACCGCTATTTATACACCTAAAACAGACGGAAAACATATATTCATAAATCCTCGGTGTCGGTAGTTGCTCATTTTCTTCCTATATGACACTTAGCAGCTGACCTAGGAATTCTCAGGAAATATTTGAATATTTACATTTCCCTTATGAAGTTGAGACTTTATTTCATATTGCGGAAATTCCAATCTTTAAGACTTTTCAAATATTTTCAGGTTCGGCTCAGATAGCGTTTTCATTAAATTGTGTTTCTTGCAGATTTGATATTAAAAAACCCTAAAGAACTTTATCTCGCAACCACGAATTGATTCCAACTTATCTTTTAAAAGACAAGAATATTCTTTAGTTTTCTCAGAGTTTCCAAGAAATTGTTTGGTGAATTTCTTCTTGGTGTAGATACCAATTCTAAGAACAAAGGGAAAAGGTTTTTGCCCAATAATAATATAGGCAGTTTAAGAAATATTAATTAAATAATTAAAAACAAAAACAATGAAATTCTATAAATGGTAATTTCCATTTCTGATATTTTTGTTTCCTAACTCAACTGCAAAAATTCTGAATGACTTAAACATTTCTATCTTCACTTTCTTTCTTTTTTTCTTTCTTTCTTTCTTTCTTTCTTTAATTTATTTTATCATTGAAACAAAGTAACGCTCCTAATATGTTTATCGTTGTTTAATTCCGCACCCATCAGAAGCCTTTGGAAAATCCAACCTAGTTTTATATGAACAAAGAATTGATTCTGATCGATTTTTGCTTTTTTCTGTATTTTGTTTTTAAATTATTTTATTTTCATTTCCCCAAGACTTCAAGAATATCGAAAGTTGTTCTTGGAACTGTCAAAGCTTCTTTATGAATATCACACAGATGTGGGCGTAAATGAGGTCAGCTGAATTTCTTTTTCTCATTGAAACATAGTTTCATCTCTATTATGTCTTTTGTCTTTCGAGGCGATCAAAGCAGAATAACCCATTATTTCTTAGTTATTGGCAGGGGGTAACATCTCTGACATTTAGTCCACCAATAATATAGGCAGTTAAGAAAAATTTTAAAAATGAATAAATAAATAAAAAAAACTGAAATTATGATGCTGGTAGGATTTTTTTTTTTTTTTTTTTGGTTTCTGTTTTTTTTTTTTTTGTTTCCTAACCGTTCAAAGAATGTTCCTTGATAAGAAATAGCTATTTTTATCATAATTACCACTATTTTCTTCTATGAATTTTACAAGATTCTCGTCAGTTCTGCGTCGATATTGCGTTTTATGTTTTTATAATCTCTTGAATAGACTCCATATTCGTATCGTTTTTATCGATTAATATTTTATCTCCTTTCGCAGTTCACCGGGTAAAAAGAAAAGAAATACGGCTGAAGCTGTTTGGATGTGCTTAGCCCAGAGTCTCTTGAGATCAGTCTTGCTCTGTCCCGATTCTCTCCAACATAGATGTGTCATAATGAAAATCTTTTCTGTCAGCAACACCAAATTGATTTCTATCATCACTTTCGTTCTTTCGTTCTTTCTTTCTGTCTTTCTTTCGTTCTTTCTTTAATTTATTTTATCATTGGAACAAAGTAACATCTCTAATATGTTTTTGGTTGTTTAATTCAGCACCCATCAGAAGCCTTTGGAAAATCCAACCTAGTTTTATATGAACAAAGAATTGATTCTGATCGATTTTTGCTTTCTTCTGTATTTTTTTAAATTATTTTATTTTCATTTCCCCAAGACTTCAATAATATCGAAAATTATTCTTGGAACTGTCAAAGCTTCTTTATGAATATCACACAGTTGTGGACGTAAATGAGGTCAGCTGAATTTCTTAGACACATGCGCCATTCATTTTTCCCCAGGGGTTAAAAGAATCACATTTTTCTATCCTATGCACATCAAAAAACAATTCTGAATGCATAACATTTGGAGCGTTGGCGGCGAGGAAAGCAATTCCAGTTCATTAAAACCGACTTCCAAGTGAAATAGAAGGAGAAACTCTTAGGATTTTTAACTGTGGTTCGATATCGTACAAGCAGTAAATAATTAAAATAATATGTTTTCAATTAATTTGAATCTGTTTTTGCTATTTCTACTATTTACTAGGTTGGACTGAAAAGTTCATAAGCTGAATATTAAGTATTGTTAAATGTGTTAAATATTGCATGCATTATTTACAACTCTTCTTATTAATAAAGGCATTGTTTCTATCCAGGTAAACAGACAACTGCCTGTTCATAGAAAAGTGTTTATCTTGTTGGTCAAAAATGAGTCAATACCTTGACATATATAATGTCAAACTGCGAATGTCCAGAAGGTCTGCTATGTCCCTTCAGGAGTTTCCTGTGGTTCGTAGCTCTCATAAAATTTGAACTTTTCGTTATCTCTCCTAAATGATGTTCTGCTATCCATTAACACAAGCTCGTTAGGCATGTTATATGTTGTTTTCCTCTTTCCTTCAGTATGCCTTGTGAATGTCAGATTTTCCTAGCACTCTTTTCTTATTATGCGTCCTAGAAATTTCAACTGTCTCTTTCTGATGTTAAGTATTAGTATCCTTTTTTTTGTTTCAATTTTCTTTAAATTTTCATCGTTACTCACATGTTTGCTCCATTGTATTCTCAGTATACAATGTAGAACCAGATTTATGTTGTTTCATTTGTGAGAACATTATCCAGCATTTGCTGCCATTGAGTTTATTCCTGCTTAAGTGAAAATTGCCATACATGCGTTGATCAAAAATCAGTTAATAGACATGTTTGACAGCTTTAATGTCAAACTGATAATGTCCAGAAGGAAATCATTTGACGTGTCTTTTCAATGGTTTCCTTTCATTAGTAACTCTCATAAAATATGGACTCTTTTTTTAATCTCTCTCAAAAGCTGTTCTGCTACACATTTACACAAGCTCCTTAGGTAGATTATGCGCTGTTTTCCTCTTTCCTTCAGTATGTCCTGTGAGTGTCAAATTAACCAGGCCCTCTTTCTTCATTATATTGTTTAAAAAGTCACAAAAAAGCAGATATGAAGTCATACTCATTTCAATACTCGCTCCCAACGAAGTAATCTTTTTCATGTTGTTATACAATTGATAGTTAAATCATGAAAAAGGGATGATTATCAACAAGTTCAAAGTCACACTGACGCACAGCAGTCATTGAAACTAAGGTCTGGAGTATTGTCCTGATGAAATAAGACCCCTTTCATAAGTTTTCCTGATCGTTTGGTCTTTATAGCCTTTCGCAACTTCCTTAGCAATTAGTACTATGCCAAATGGCTAAGGCAGTTACGAAAGGCTATCAAGACCAAACACCGTCCTGGGTAAGACGATAAACTACATCCGCGTCATGGGTAAGACGATAAACTACGTCCAGCAGCAAGGCCTCTGATCAGGATGTTTTGAGGAGCGTGGAACCACCTCTTAATTGCTGGTGTTCCCAGGTCTACGCTGACCTGGGGTGGTAGAACCCATTAGGGTCCCAGCTATGGGCAAATAGTTGACCCCACAACCCGGCTCAAAAAACTATGAAATTGTAAATATAGATTTTATTAGCAGAAATACTTTTAAAAAATTAGTATCAGAAATAAATATTTGAAAAAATATTACCAGAAATAAAAATCTTGTCAGCATTAAATAAACCATTGAGGTTAATATGCCACAAAACAAAGCAAACCAAACTATACATTTAAAAAAAATATTACCAGCTATACATTTATGAAAAAAATGGAAATTTTGTCGGCATTAAATAACTCATTGTAGTTCATATGCTGTAAAACAATACAAACCAAACCAAGACGAAACGATCAGAAAAAAAACTGATGAAGGCTGTATGTCAGTCCGGGTAAGCTATTGTAAGTTTTTCTGAAAATGTTATACATCTAGCAGCAAGTCGTCTGATCGAGAGATTGGAGATTTTGAGGAGCATGGAACCACCTCTTAAATGCTATTGTACCCAAGTCCACACTGACCTGGGCAGTAGCACTTGTTAGGGTCCCAGCTATGGGCAAACAGTGAACCCGCAAACAAAAACAAAACACTATGAAAAAAAATTACCAGCAATATATGTGTTATACTGGAACACACCTATTCTATTGTTAATAGACTCTCCCACCTATAATAAGGAGTAGTAACAGTCGCTGACGGGCTCGCTGAGTTGGTCAGTCAGTCGATGTCGGACGACCGTTAGTCGGATATTAAAGTATCAGCCACCACAACTAGATTGCTGCTTCATTAACTATTATATCAAGTTCCTAACGTTTTGTACGTCGAACCTATTTTAGGACCGACTTAGTGAAATACAAGCCTCCACTGTGAAACTACTCTATAACAATATGTTTATATTTTAAAAAAATAGCAGCATTACACACACCTTTGTGCAAATTAATTGAAACAAAACAAATAATTCCGTTATTATTCATTTTTCTTTCGTATTTTTCCAATGAAACATGACCCAATACACATATTAGTACATCGTATGTACATTCTATGAAGTCTTTCCTTACATATTGACCACAGATTCTCGATTCGATTTACATCGGGAGAGTTTCCGAGCCAATCGATAGTACTTTGTTCACTGGTAAGGCTTGCCAATGTGTTCGTGCAGCGTTACAATTTTCGTACGCTTCCTTGGAGTAACGTCCATCGCAGACAATGGCTGTAGGATAACTAATCGACAGTCGAGACAATAGTCTGAGCGTGATGAAAATCTAACGCCATCACGGATCACGCAACATTTTTCAAAGCCAAACAAATTTTATCATATACTCCAAAAATAGATTCATATTACTTCACACCTGTGCAAAGGACGTAATCTGAGGAAAAAATATAAATTAATTACACCCTGTCACTGTAGTGGGTATGAAACTGATCGTATAACGAAAGAAAGGAAACTAAAGTGGTTGGTTCAATTAATTTGTACAAGTGTGTATTTATAATAAAATTACCAACAATACATTTTTATTGCAAAGTGACCAACAAGGCGTTTTATCTGTAGTCGAAGTCGTACAATTGTGTTCAAAATATATTTAAGTGAAACCATAAAATTGTGTTCAAATATTTAGATTTCGGCATTAAATAACCCATACAGGTGTTGATACGCCACTAAGCAAAATCAAACTGATTAATGTTTTCACATTTTGTGCTTTTTTGGTTTTGAAATGTATAATCCGGTTGCCATCAGAGGAGAGATGATGAAATAGAGATGTGGTTCTACAGAAGGATGCTGAGAATACCATAGATGGGGCATGTAAGCAAGGATGAAGTCTTAAGAAAATGGAAAGAATAACGACATTTATGCATAGAATAGAGTTTGTAGAGAATGTAACAATACTTACACAGTAAATTAATCGCAATCTTTTTTTCCTAGGTATTTTAAATATTGAATTCTGTCATCAAAGTTTCGATATATTCTTTATAACCTTTGACCTGTACAGGAGAAAGCACGAGTAGCGAATCGAAAGGTGAAATCGGTGAACAGAATTCGAATAGACGCCAATTTCGTTGTGTTCATTTTCGCAGAAATATCATTGGGAAGCATGAGAATGATCCCTTCACTCGCTAGCTAGGGGTAAAATAACAACGATGACTAGCCTCTGTTGCCTTGATGTGGTAACTAGGAATTCAAAACTTTTCTGAAGAGGGATAAACTCCGTCAGATTATCTTGCTCTAGATATACCATTGCTGTTATGCCCCAATTATCGAAATGATTTACGAGATCTATGACTGACGGGACGTGATGTGACGAGACTCCATTCCAGGCAAGCGGAAGAATATGCGTAAATATATTCATAAAAGATTTTACATTAGATTATAGATAGATTAATAGAAAATAGTCACCTCAAGCTTAAACTCTTTACGTTCATTTAGTTTGCTTGATTTTGTTTTTATTTTTATAATTTAACTCCTCTTGGCGTTGATATGATTTGTTTTAGTTATTTTACCTCAAACAAGGCGATAATGCCACTAAAACGTAATAAACTCCTGTGAGAATTTTGAATAAAGAAAACAAGTGACCAAATGTTACATTTAATTACAGATTCAATCAACAATGTATTTTCCCTGATTATCTATGACTTCCTTCCATCTATTAACAAGCTTACTAATTCCATTTCTGTAAAATTCTTTTGGCTTTGATTCGAAGAACTCACAAATGTCAGTTTTATTCTCTTCCTGTGTTACAAAAGCTGTTTCTTCCAAATGATTATGTAAGCTACGAAACAAATGGTAGTCTGAAGGAGCAAGATCAAGAGAATAAGATGGATGAGGAATTCTCTCCCAACCAATTCTCTCTTTTGTGACGTGATTCTTGCTCGCGCATTGTCCTGATGAAATATCACCTCTTTTCGATTCACTAGAGCAGGTCTTTTCTTCCTCAAAGCTTGGTTCAAACGCTCTAATTGCTGACAGTATATTTGAGCATTAATTGTTGCATTAGGTGGTAAGAATTCAAAGTAGATTATTCCTTGGCGATCCTACCAGATTGAAAGAAGAACCTTTTGCCTATGAAGTTCCCTTCGCGGCTGTGGCTGGGGTCCTTCCCCTTTACCAAGCCACTGTCTACGACGCTTAACATTTCGATAAAAGATCCATTTTCGTCGCCAGTCACAAGTCTATCCAAAAAGGTGAAACAAGTTGGCGAGAATGGAGAGAAGAGCAGATGTCAACTCGGGATTTGAGGTTGTTTTCAGACAATTCATGAGGCACCCATTTTTCAAGTTTAGGAACTTTTCCAAGTTGTCGAAGATGACGATGAACAGTTGTATGGTTTCAACTGAGAACCACTGCCAATTCCTCAACTGATAAAGCAGGATTTTCTTCAAGGGCTACTTCAAGAAGGTTTTCATCAAACTCAACTGGACGTCCGGTTCGATCTTCATCTTCAAGGGTGAAATCTCCACCTCTGAATTTTGCAAACCATCTTCTGCAAGTTCTTTCATTCACACATTCCTCTCCATAAACTGAGTGAATGTTTCTAGCCGCTTCAGCTGCTGAGTTTCCTTTCTTGAACTCATAAAACATTATGTGCCTCAAATGATTCTTGGGTACTTCCATGTTAGCAGGGTTTTAATCAAACAAAATTTAATTTTATTGTTCTCTGAAATACAATTTGATCTGTTTAAATGCATCTAAACATAAAAATAATGTTCAGCTCCATTAGACATTATAAAATACTATTTAAATTTCGTTCATTTTAACAAAAAGTTAAAATTTGGACAGAACTTATGGGATGACCTGATAACAGTTTCCTTTTATACTATACCAAATTATTAAAACTGTTCTATACACTTAAGTATTTTAAGTGTTTAATATTTACTAATTCCATATTCTGAATTTGTATGAAGGATTCAGGATAGATGGCATCACAGCTTTCATTCAAAGTCTATATCATAGTTAATGATTTAGAAATGTTTATCGTGAGTCTTAATTCTTGGAACGTTTAGTAAATAAGGAAAAAGATTTGGAGAAACTAACACTCACAGGGTATACTGAAGGCAAGGAGAGCAAAGAAGACAGGGACTAAAATGGATATTAAAGAGACAAACATAGCTATAGATAATAGGCAGATGTAGAAGCCATGAGCGCCCACTTCCTGATGACACATGGTACATAAAACGAATCAATTATCTTTAGATTACATTGTTTCAGCTGGTCGGTTTTTCGACCCTTTCCAAGTTTGGGGCAAAGATTTGTTGCCACTTCAGTATAAATCTTCAAGGATATTTATTATCTCTTCGGTTTGTGGGTCGATAAAAATGAAAGGATTGAGAGAATAAATGGTTAACGAGATGAGAGGTTAAGTTCAAACATCTGGCATCAGCCAGGAGAACGCAAGGGCTTAAGGGATTTAAAATCCAAACTAAAGTTTAAATTATTGATGGAAAATATTAAGAGATCATTGAAAAGATCAGTTTGTAGGGATAAATTTGTGTTCAGAGAGCTATCTCTCTAACAAATATATATATATATATATATATATATATATATATATATATATATATATATATATAATTGAAAAAAATTTCCCAAAAAATGCTCCCTGAGGCAAATTTTTAATCGCAACACTTTAAAGCTTAGCTATAGTTGCACAAACAATTTAGAAAAAAATAATTAAATCGCACAACACTATGGTATTAAAAACGTATAACAAAAATAATGAGTACACTAAGTCTGACCCTACTGGGTCCCCTACAAATAATATGTGTAGCTTTAGGAATCCCAACAAGTGCTCGCTATTCAATATATGTTCAACAAAATCAGTAGTATACAGGTGTACTATTAGCTCTGTTTATAATTCTCTAACTTCGATAAGATTTTACATCGGTAACACGATGGATATTTTCAAAAAATGCTATGATAACCATATCTCGTCCTTCAACAACGCAGATAAATGAAACATTACATCACTTTCCAAGTATTTCTGGGTATTAAAAGAACAAGGGGGAAACACCATAACTTAGATGGAAAATACTACAACAGGCTAGAATCTCTAAGTCATTAAATGAACTGTGTTTTCTCTGCCTACAGGAGAAAATACAAATAATTAAATACCCTGATAAAGAAAAACTATCAAATCGTAAGTATGAGACAGCAACAAATTGCAAAGAATTAACATTACAATCTTACTAAAGAAATTTTGAATCTACGAATGAATCCTCTTATATTTGTAAACATGGTACCGAAGCCATCGCCTATTATACCCTAGTTCTACTCCTAATACAGGATTCATCTTAGTCAAATTCACTTTGAATATTAAACGTAGACCTAGCTGATGATAATTTATTCTTACTTCTGTAAATGTAATAATATAATAATCTTAGTTTCATTGAAATTACCTTTAGTCTTTATTCTTTTTAGTTTCATGGAACCTATCGCTATGATTTATCCATTAGCTGATCCAAATGGGACTATTTTGACCATTGAATAATAACACCTTATAAACGGTAATACACGTAACACAGAAACTAGGAAAATTTTTTGTAAAAATTGAGAAATTAAAAGGTCCGTTTACATACGTAAAAGAAATAGTGACAGAATTACCATAGTCTGCTAATGCTGTCTGGGTAGCAGGTGGTAGAGATTCGAATTAATACAACAACGGTTGGGTTTCGATCCCAGCTTACAGTTTTTATGTTTATAATTTTTATTTGTTAATAACTACCTTCCTATATACAATAGTATCGATCCGCTTTTCTAATCTACGTTAATAGAAATGGAAAGTTAGTACTAAAATGATCTAATTTTACGTTTTATTTTTACCACCTATTTCTCACTAAAAATAAAAATTATATTACACGAATTATTTTTCTACTTGACGAGGTTTTATGCCAAAATAATATGAAGGATAAAAAAAAAAAGATACCTAACATCCTAACCTTGACTTTAACTGTATCTAGCTGCAAATTATTTTTGACTTGAAACACCTACCTAAACAAACTAGGAGACCGTTGAAATTCAAATTCTACATCCTAACGAAATTCTATGGCCAGATTTTATATCCTCTTAGCGCTTATCTCCTTATCCTCTTACCATAGCCTCTTTCTTTCTTTTCCCTCCCCCTTCTTTTCTTTTTTCCCTTCCTTTTCGTTCGCCTACGACTACTTAATGCATTAGATTCCCTTCCATCTCTACATGTAAATTCTAGAAGACATTTTATGAAAATCTCCAAGGAGGTCGTGGATATTTGCTTCGATAACTGTATTTCTGAATAAATTTTGTTAGTAACACCATGATTCCCAACCTGATGGGACGTCTAAAAAAGTTTTCCTTTTGCTGACGTTGAAACAAAATGTACAATTTTGTAGTCGATATGTACATGTAACATCGCATAAGATATATATATATATATATATATATATATATATATATATATATATATATATATATATATATATATATATATATATATAAAAGGGAATAGTAAGATATATATTCCGGTGTTCTTATAGATATTTTATTTTTATAAAATAGTGCTCAATGTAAATTTACAGACCATTAAAACCATATTTTAAATCAGTTAATATATATATATATATATATATATATATATATATATATATATATATATATATATATAATGGAATGGAAATCTAAATTTATCTTATGTACCTACTACATTTGGATTTCTATTCTACACAATTTATATGGTCTGTTATAATAAATTTACCTCTTTTTTTTTGGATCAGTTTTAAGGGCCGAATACAGAAACCTGGTGCACAAACGTGCCACAAGGTTCCCCAAAAGCCCTCCGCAGGTTTAGAATACAGAGTTGTCCTTCTCCAAGGAAGAATTAGAAGTGCTACCAGGATTCATTATTAGCAGCCACAATCTTAACAATATATGCAGATTACATAGTGTTGATAGCAGACACAGAAACTGACTACAAGAACTGCTACAGAAGGTAGTGAAAGAAAAGCAAGAAGAAAGGACTAATCATCAATTGCAAAAAGACTGAATGCATGGTTGTTAGCAAACGTAACAGCTCAACAAGCACATTACAGATTTTAGATACTGAAATCAAACAGGTCCAACAAGTTAGATATCTGGGAAGTGTATTAAAAGATGATGGTAAGTGGAACATGGAAATCCTAAGGGACATTGGGATAGCCTTCCAAACATATTAAGAAACAGAAAATATAGTTAGAAAGAAAGAAAAGGACTGAACTGAACTGTTATGTAATATTAGTCCTCCTATATGGCAATGAATGCTGGACAATCTCCACACAGATTAAGATGAGACTTGAAGCAACAGAAATGTGGTTTTACAGAAGGATGCTGAGAATACAATGGACTGAACATGTAAACAATGAGTTCTAGAGACAATAACAAGAAAAAAAGAACACCTGTATTTAACATTAGAAAGAGACAGTTGAGGTTTCTGGGAAATATAATGAGGAAGGAAGACTTGGAAAATTTGACAACTTACAGGACAGATTGAAGGTAAGAGAGACAGAAGAAAGCAATACACGACATACCTAGCGTTCTTGAGTGAATGGTGGAGAAGGGTATGGGGGAGATGTCAAATAGACAAAAGTTATTAAGAGAATCACCTGTGAAGAGCCATGAACACCGCTATCCTGAAGGGACACAACACACAGAAGTTAGTGAGTGTATTATGTTTTCTCACCAGCTACCCTTATTTTAACATATTGAGCCGACAGAGGAGGTATAAGTTACCATATCATCATATGACTCATATGACGTATTGGACATCTGATGATTGTGCCCAATAGCAAATAAAAACTGGCAGCAGTTTTGGTTGGTCAGATGAACACCTGACTTTTATATATATATATATATATATATATATATATATATATATATATATATATATAATCAATATTTATATATATATATATATATATATATATATATATATATATACACACAAATATATATATATATATATAATTATCAATGTTTTTATATATATATATATATATATATATATATATATATATATATAGTATAGCACGGATATAAGAGAGTTGTCAGGACCGGAGAAGAAGTCTCTTATATCCGGGTTTCTCTTATATCCGGGTTTGGTGTATTTTGTTTACATTAACACAGGCTCTAATTTGGGAGCAGAGAAAATCTCTTTTATAACAGGGTTTCTCTTATATCCGGGTCTCTTATATCCGGGTTACACTGTATATATCAATTTATAAGCAATAAAGCTTTCCAAAATAGAACTGGAAGATGTCACCTTTTGTTTAAAATTCGCACCGGAATGCGCAAGGGAGACATAAAAAAAATAATTCTGATATCATCAAAGGTTTCATTCCATGCATAATCACTTTTAATACAGAAGTCAACAACGAAAATACATTACAACTGGGAAACTTAAATATAATAAAGAAACTAGCGAGAAATAAGCATATGCCCACCAGTCCCATTGACAAGGCAGTGGAAATTGTGATCATGAACGAGAATACATGCATAGTAAATATGAATGAAAATGCATATATAGTAAACATAAACGGGAATACACGTATAGCAAAAACGAACGAGAATACATATATACTAAACATAAACGGGAATACACGTATAGTAATACGAACGAGAATACATATATAGTAAACATAAACGGGAATACACGTATAGTAAAAATGAACGAGAATACATATATAGTAAACATAAACGGGAATATACGTATAGTAAACACGAACGAGGTTACATATAAACATAAACGGGAATACACGTATAGTAAAAACGAACAAGAATTAATATATAGTAAACATAAACGGGAATATACGTATAGCAAAAATGAACAAGAATACATATATAGTAAACATAACCGGCAATCCATGTATAGTAAAAACGAACGAGAATACATATATAGTAAAGATAAACGGGAATACACGTATAGTAAACATGAACGAGAATACATGTATAGTAAACATAAACTCGCTACTCAGCGTTACCGAAATTTACGAAAAAATAAACGAACAAATATCTACTGAAACACAAAACCTTAACAAGGAAATCAGGAAACTAATTAAAATGAAAATAATCTTGGTATAGACTTATAGAATATTCCCTAGAGCATCGAAACTTTATGGCTTCCATAAAACCCACAAAATTGGTATCCCGATGCGACCCATCATCTCAGGAAGAGACAGCGCTCCCATAAACTGGTGAAACAAAAATTCTAATCACTTGGCACAATCAGTCTATTTGATATAAAGAAATCAGGTAACTTAGTTCAAAAACTAAGGTAAATGCACATGACCGACAAATGAATGAACAGTCTATATATAAAATCCATCGACCACCAACGTTCCATTTAAAAAAGAACTAAATCTCCTAATAAAAATATCTAAGAAAATCAAAGATAAAGATCTAACAACAACTAAAATAATAATAATTTGCCATTTCATCACCAATCCACACTACTTCACATTTAATAATGATTTTTAGTGTTGTGGATTCCGGGTTGAAATCCGGTACCAATAAATAACAAACGCCAGGAATGAATATATGAAAATAATGTATTAACGTAATAATACAAACTGGTAAAGCAGGTTAGTAGTTCCAGGAATACGGGTTAGTAGCAAAATATCTATACAGTCTTTGGTATTGAAGTATCGCTGTATGACTTCTTACTGAGTCTACGTGCTCGCTCACTGTGACTCCTACAACGCTGTTACCTCACCCCTCACTCTTCCGGTTACCTACAACCTTTTACTCTGTCACTCTGGACTCGACTCCTCGGTCTTGCTCTCTCGGGTCTTCACGTAGCCGTAGTATATGTATATACTGGGTGAGTCCATTTGTGTAAAAAGGGGTGGACTCCTCAACAGTTACAAACATATATATATATATATATATATATATATATATATATATATATATATATATATATATATATATATAAGATTTTGTTGAAAGATCGCATTGGGGCGTAAAACTGAGAGTAATCATAAAGCAGGGTTCGGAACAAAAGCAATTCATATTTGATCAATGCGTATCCAAATGTAATGAATGAATGAGAGAAAATCATGGAGAATTGTGTTTAAAAAACAGTATAATCGACCTTGCTAACTGAACGCTCCTCTGATAATTGTCGGATTTTGTCCATTTCATAATATATATATATATATATATATATATATATATATATATATATATATATATATATATATATATATATTTAATTTAGACCACTTTTAAGGTACCATTACAATAATTTATTTCACCAAAATCCTTTTGAAGGACTCCGGATCATCAATTATTGTAATGGTACCTTAAAGTGGTCTGTTTTTTCATTAGATATTAGCTCTGGATTCACATTGAGCTCTCAGGATTTCATCCTCCTTGGAATTACCCATTCGGTTTACCAAGTTCTTCGTAACTTATATATATATATATATATATATATATATATATATATATATATATATATAGGTAATCATAACACTTGCTTAGTTTAAATTACTAGAAGTAAATATGTACAAAGAAAACTGACGCACATTGCAAGAAATAAATTGGAATTTTATAGTAATCTGATATTCTTTCGTTATAGTATCACTGTATTCAATGGCGTCGTTGTTCCAAGAACAACGAAATGTATCAAACCTAAATAAGAATACTATGTTACCTGAAGGTTGTATACAAAGAAATCACATTGTGTTTTTATATGACGGTCATAATTTTTTTCTTCTATGTTCACTATCCCCTCTAGATTTGGCACATAGAATATGCGCTGATGACGTTTCTGCCCTTTCTAGCTTTTAGCTTTCTAATTTGTCTTTTCGCTCTCTCCCCTAGACCCTGCACTGTGAACCATTTACACAAACCTTGGTTGGTTATATCATGTTTTCCTTTGTCCTACTTGCTTTCCATACGTCCTGTAAGTGTCAAAATTTCTAAACCATCTTTCCTCATTACGTGACCTAAAAATTTCAACAGCCTCTTTCTGATGTTAAGTATGTGTTATTTTCGTTTTCATTTTCTCTAAAACGTCATCATTGTTCACATGTTCAGTCCATAGCATTCTCAGTATCCTTCTGTAGAACTGAATTTCTATTGTCTCGACTATCTCCTTCATCTGTGATGAGATTGTCTAGCATTCTCTGCCATATAAAAGGGCCCGTATTCCCTACGACACTCATTGTTTCTAACGAATATGTTTTTGTTTCTTAATACTTTGCTTAGCTTATGGAAGGTATCTTTCTATATATCAATTAAGCCCTTCCGATTTCAGTCCTTCTGTTAAAACACTTCCTAGATATTTAAAAAATTGTAATTGCTTGATTTCCATGTCTGCATCTCACGTTGATATTAGATCAACATTAGCATTTTATTGATCACTAAGTTTCTGATTAAAAAAAAAAATCAGCTAGGTCTGTGCAATAAAAGAATGCCCCCTGCAATGTATCTGGTTGCATCCGCTGGCTCTAAGCGACATGAAATTCATGTAAACTAAATTCCGAAGATATGCAGAAAATAATTTTGCAGATATTCAGTAAATGCGCCTCAACGCGTGAGATTTTTGTAAAAGAAATCCTTTTCAAGAGAAAATGTTATTGACTTGAAATGTCCTATTCGCCCAGTCGCACGAAAATATCCCGTTGAGCATGTGAATACTTTGTGCTGTAGATCGTCTGGGAGTGTGAGAGAGAGAAAAAGGAGACTATTTTTAAAAGACGTCGTCTCAACTGAATGTTCTGTAGTGTATTGTGAAACAAGAAATCATGACACGATGTAGAAATTAAATTTAAATTATTTTGGACTCTCCAGTTGTGTGTGAAAAGAAATTATCAAAAAAAGCATAGCGTAAAATGCCTAAATTCTATCAGGGGAAAGGAAAACATTAGTCTTGCATGAAACAACTATAGTTCAATCCGAGACACGATATGGCCGAAATGAAAATGATTTTGCGTGTTTTCAAGTTACCGTTCAGTACATCAGTAGATGTTATATCGATTATATATTGATTATATATATATATATATATATATATTGAACATTAAAAATATGAAAAAATTAAAATCTTCAGACACACTGGGTTGTATATTAATATTCCTTCGTTTTTATTATTATTTCATTTAGATTCCTCGACTAGTTTCGGCCAACATTGCCATCATCAGGAGAAAAATAATTTTTTGCTTGCTGGTAGCAGTGAACTACAGAAATATATATATATATATATATATATATATATATATATATATATATATATATACCGGCATGGTAACCTGTTTTCGACCGGGCGTTTCATTAATGAGAATTTTTGCCGTTCAATTGGAGCAGTTTAAGTTTAAATCAGCCACCTGAAAAGCAATATTAGTAACAGCAATTGCGTGCAACTGAGACACATCCCCAAATGGGCGATTAAAGATTTCAATGGTGGCTGGCACTGAAAAGAGAGGTTGTTGTGTCCTCAATTTTGCAAGGAAGGAACCTCTTCCATGGACCGTCATAATAATAAAATACGATAATTTTTATTTATAATATATTTTTTTTATAATTCTAATAATCTTTTGCGTCAGATTTCAACTCTCTAAATTCATTGTACGCTGTTTTTTACAGAATTTAATTTTGCCTTTAATTTTTGCGCAAAGTATAAAAAATCAGTGTTTTCGAGTTTTCACCTTCAAGGTTGTAATTTTTTCTGCCAATTTGGACTCAAAACCGGCACTGAAGAAATATCTATCAATCAGACAACACAAAAAAAAAACAAAAAAAAACAATCATCGAAATCGTAAGAAAACGTTGGAAATGCATAAACAACATCCGATCAAACACATACACACACGCACATACATACACACACACATTTTGAGAATTATAGATATAGATTTTATACATACGTTAGCCTCTTCAGCAAAAATGTGGTAGTTTCAAGTCGTTTAAGATTTCAGTTTTGTTTGAAATCATTCAAAATGACTTGTAAACAATGACTAACTGAAATCCAAGCGTCTGCTATTTGTTAAACAACGTGAAATCTGAGCAGCTGATGACTGGAGCCAAGTCATGCTATAAGATGAACTCCCTTTTCAATGGGCTTACGGTCACATTACGTCGAAACACTGATTGTCGTACGATCAACGAAGTTAAGCTACGTCGGGTCGTGTCAATCACTAGATGGGTGATTTTTGGGGAATACTAGATGCATTAAGTCAACCAATAGTTCGTTATACTTAAATGAAAACCCCTGATAAGTCATTTGGTGAAAGACGCTCAGGTAAGAAATTTATTGAAAAGTAGGAAAATAAAACTATGTCGTATCTACCAAGCGGGATGACTGTGGGCGCCATGTTCAAATTCTGCAACAGCTGACCTCTGTTTCTTGCCCCCGGGAACAACAATGAATGGTGCAAGGTGTGTGCAACCACTACATGAGAAATCTGGAACTGCATAAGCACATTCATAAGTGCACAATATTTAAAAAAAAACCTTTTTAAAGGTTAGTGAGTATTTTGCACCTGAAGATTGCATCTTTGCATGGAACTCTCTATCGACGTGATATTTTATGTATACTTAATATATATATATATATATATATATATATATATATATAGAGAGAGAGAGATAGATAGATTATATATATATATATATATATATATATAAAGATAGATAGATAGATAGATACGAGATATGCTAGGCCACAAAAATCTACTGAGCCGACCAAGCATAGAAATGAATACAATATGGGAACCAGTAATAAGGGGTGCCAGAGAAAAGCGATAATAACAACAAAACCCAGAAGTTCATACCCAGATGTCCTCAAGGAGTGGATAAAGGCGTTGGTTAGATCCAGTGACAGACCCAAAGAATATGAGTTCAATACCCGGTTAAGGCAGTGGAGAACTTTCAGAGGGAAAATTAGCAGGAGATAACTGATAACTGACATCCATTAAACATGGCACGTGAAACCAGAACAGTCTACCCTAGTGAGCGAAATAAAGGGTTCAGTTCGACATTCCAACCAACTGAAGAAGGCCGGAGCGTACAACGGCCGAAACGTTGTAATAAATATGGTGGCAAAGATGAGGACAATAGTCCGAATAATGTAAATAGCGTACATCATACCTCATCCCAGAAATATAGACATATATAGATACGAGATGTATCATAAATACTTTTTAAAACTTTAAGGATAGATTCCTAGTGATGCATATTAGCATGGAAAAGTAATTCTTTCAGAAAAGGAGATATTTGTAAAAATCCGGGATCAATATTTATATTTATAAAAATATTTATATTTTGGTAAGATTCGATAATGACGCTTTCAAGAAAATTACTTTCTCTTTAAAAAAATATGTCATTATTTAATTTGAAGTTGTGGTTGAATGTATTTCTGTGTATGTTTAATGCATTTCTTAAATATGTTATGTATGAGATATTTTTTTGTCTTCATAGATACGGTTCTTTCCATATTTCCAAGTTTCTCCAATATATTGTAAAGAACAATTGTAAGAGTTTATTTTATATACACCTGTATCAAAATTACTATTTTCAAGGATATATTATGTTCTGCTCAGATTCATTTTTTGGGTTCGTGCCACTTCTCAAAATATTGTCGAATGCATCATTTTGTAACGAGACTTGTAGAGGAAATAACCTCTTTGATCAAATCGTCAACTTATCGGTTTCCTCATTAACCAACTGGAGTTGTCGATAATAAAATATTGTCAAAATATAATCGATGGAATAGCAATAAATCGATGCGGATCAATCAGGTCAAAGGTCAATATCTCGGCAAGCAAATGTCAAATTTTGAATATTTTTCCCAAAATATTTCGATAAACTTAAAAAGAAATGAAAATGAAAAAGAATAACGCCAAATGTTACCCAGATATTTAAAAATGTCATAAGTTTTTATTTATTATTCACAACTTAAGGTAACTCCCCCCCCCCAACATGTGAAACATTCCAAATGAACTAAGAACCAGAATGTTTGATTCCTATTTTGGATTTAACCAAACTTTTTGTCAAAGACAATCTCAGGAAATTTTAAGACCACAACATTCTCCTGAACTGACAGCACCATCCCGATCATTGTCACTTCCGGTACCTCTTAAGAAGCGTGCATACATCAAAGGATAACATTTGTGCCGAAATTCGATGAATGCAAACAGAGTGATTAACTACTATTATAGAGAAGGGAAATTAACAGGAGATAACTGATATCCATTAGTCATGGCACGTGGAACTAGAACAGTCTACCCAGTGAGCGATATAAAGGGTTCAGTTCGACATTCCAACCTATTGAAGAAGGCCGGAGCGTACAACGGCCGAAACGTTGTGATAAACATGGCGACAAATAAGTGGCAATAATCCGAATAATGTAAATAGTGTACATAATACTTCATCCCAGAAATAGTGACAGAGTATGTCTTTCAATAATTAATGATTAATGCGTTTTCGACTGATGCGCTAATTTTTTATATACCAGAATTTGATTAGTGCATACATAATATACGATTAGTGTGGTAAAACATCTTTTGTTTAACCAGAGTAATTGAAAAAAATTTTTAATTGTTACCGATGTATGAATTAGCCGCACTAATTGAGGGATTCGTGTATTATTAATTTTACGTATGTCTACTCTCATTTTAAAACAGTTAAGTGCCATAGATGCTTGAGCGATCATATCATTTTCGATCCATGACTGACTAGACAGATTTTCCTGTAATAGGTTGCTGTTTCTCTCTGTAGTAGGCTCGTTGCCAATCAAGGCTATAGAAGCTAATCTGTCCTGCCATTTACCCCATAGGTGGAGGTGAGAGAGATGGATTTACATAGTTTTCCTAATGGTATTTGCGCATAGGTGAATGCAACAAATTCAACAGGAATTTGAACTCGGTTCTTCGCGTTCTGATTCCGAGCCGATATCCCATACCACAAATCTTTCATTCTAAACACGAATCTAATTTGGTAATAAGGGTTAAAAAATTTTTTATATAATAAATATTTTATAAATGACAAAAAGTCATACGAGTGTAAACAAAGTTTTCCTTAATGAAATTATT
>CAHIKZ030000152.1:357500-362500 GCA_903632075.3 Acanthosepion pharaonis
TTTTTTTCCTGCGAATAAATATTGCATAAGCTATTTTTTAGAATAACAATGATTTTCCAGAAATTTTCGCGGATTCTTACTTTTCCAAAGAGTATTTGCACGCAACTGAATATAATGAACACGACTGGAATTCGAACTCGTTTCTCTGATTTCTAATTCCGAACATTTAACCATTTCACGAAACGCCCATCCATTTCAGATATGCGATTCGATTTTCTAAAACCTGTTCACATACCGTTTGTAAGCGCGTTCACCATTCATATGTTAATTCACCATAAAATTACAAAAAGTAAAACAAGCGCCTAAACTGAAATACAACAGAGTCCAAATTGATCCAACATGGTAACAGGTGCATACTGAAAGTTAAGCACATATATTATGACTTCGATAGGACTTTAAATTCAAAGTGGAACACAGTAAGAAAAGCTCAAGTGACATCGGTGAAAGAGATCATCACAGAAAAAAAAGTCAAAAAAAAAAAGAAGTTGATGAATAATCAAATTTTGAACATGATGAAAAAGAGAAGTCAAGTAATACTAACATGTGGTAAATAAGATAGAAAAATGAATCAAAAACGCTAGAAACAAAATGCAGTCAGACCGTAGAGGACTAGCGTGATGAGGAAGAAGAGACATTATAAAGACGGTAAGTATGCTTAATAGATAAAAAAAAAGAAAAAACAGGACGTGATTATTTGCCGGATAGATAGAATCAAAGGTGATTAAACTCATTATGGAAAAGGAAGATGGAATAAAAATGTTGGAGAACCCTTCCACCACGAAAGAGGGAACGCTATAACACAAAAATATATGGAAGGACCGAAAAAAAATAAAATTAATTAACACCAGATTTGGACGTCATTAACAAAAACAAAAAAAAAAAAAAGAACAGATGGGATTGCAACAGAAATAATATTAGCCTTCGTCGACTTCGACATTGACGACATAACGGAAATGATAAATGAAATATACGAGAATGGCGACATATATTAGAAAAGTGATCTCCCTAGGGCTGCCTATGAAGTCAGGTACAAATGCATGGGAGTTATATCGGACAATGGTCTTTCCTGAATTCGACCGTAAATAGAGCAAGAAGAGACGCGCGAGTAATCCTACAATCTTTATGCTATCAAAGTAAACAATGCAATTGCGTTAAGAAAAACGGCTCACGTTTTATAGAATACACTCTAAGCCAAAAACTTGACCCCCACCTCCTCTGGATTTCAAGGAATCGCCTAAAAATTAATGTCACATGCATTTTTCAAAATTACTTTGCTAGCTTACATCGTGCGAGATAGAGTTTATTTTCCTGAAGTGTTTTATCGTATACTCAACAACAAGAACAATAATGAAAATAATGATAAGAAGAATAAGTAAAGCACAATACACCGATTGAAGCTGCAAAATACATGACAAAGAAAGCAGAGACAAATGCAACCGACCAAATACAGAAGCGATGGCAAGATAAACCGCTTCATGGCCAATACTCTGCCCGTACCAAACAAGCTGACGTAGACAAAACCCGTACCCATCAGTGGCTACGTAGTGCGGGGTTGAAAGCTGAAACTGGAGGTTTTATCCTTGCTGCGCTAACTAGGAATTATCAAGCACATATACAAAATATTGTGCCAGCCCAAAATGCAGATTCTGTGATAAATATCCAGAAACGATTGATCATCTTGTATCAGGTTGCACGATGTTGGCACCCACTGAGTATAAAACCCGGCATGACAGAGTGGGCCAATATCTGAACTGGAAAATATGCAACTACGGGAAGGAAACTGAAAGAAACTGGTATGAGCACCACCCGGACCCGGTTACGGAGATAGGACCTGTTACAATTCTATGGGACTACACAATTCACACTGACAGAACAATCAAAGCTAACCGACCAGATATTGTTATTACAGACCGCAAACAAAAAAAAACTGCCTCCTTATTGATATGGCAGTCCCTGCTGACTGCAATGTATCTTTGAAGATATTCAAAAAGCTGTCGAAATACAAGGACCTTGAAATAGAAATCTCAAAAATGTGGCATATGGGAATATCAACAATCCCTGTTGTAGTTGGAGCCCTAGGACTGGTTGGAAAAGATTGCAATAGACTAATTGAAGGGATTTCTGGAAGTCCATGCCTCAAAGAGATACAAAAAATTGTTCTGACAAGTACAGCCCACACTTTACGAAGGGCTTTATCTATGTAACTTTTGTTTTGTCAGTGGAAAGTGTCATGCTGCCATTTCTAACCTTAGGCCCCTGGACGGGACCCGGAAAGAAATGAATACACATCAGAAATCAAAGGAAATAAAATAATAATAATAATAATAATAATAATAATAATGAAAATAACCCATTATTCCGAAAAATTTCCTTTAAATTTTAGGTGTTTTTGCCATCTCTAAGATGCTGGCCAATGGTAATCTTACGCGGCTGGGAGATTCAAAATTTTAAGTAACCTTGTTCCTACATAGTTAGACGCCATTCGAAGTTAAATACATTAAGCATTCTCACTCAAGAGAAGTTAATAAAACTAATTAAATCCAAAGAATTTCTCCCAACTTTTGGCTTAGAATATACGGAGAAGTAATTGTTAACGTATGACTGAAATAACTATTTGAACTAATAGGAAAACTTTTTTATTTTGTAAATATATGAGAATAAAAAGTCATTTGGATACGGATAAAAAATGATTTGGTATAAATACACAAAAATAGGGGAGTAAAGCAAAGGTCCATCTCACCGAATTTATTCCACCTCTACAGTGAGGTGATCCTGAGAGAACTAGAAGTCCTACCCGGATTTATTATTGGTAGATACAATATCAGCAACACGTGATATGCTGATGACAGCATGTTGATGGCAGGCACAAATAGAATGCAGACACGTCTAGTTATGGTTGTAAAGTTGGCTCCCTGTGCCGCGCCAAAAACTTTTTCTCCTCGGAATCGATCCTCCAGATCTACAAATCAACAATTCGCCCTTGCATGGAGTATTACTGCCATATATGGTCTGGAGCCCCTTCTGTTTGCCTCGGGGTTCTTGATAGGCTCCAGAGGCGGATATGCAATATAATTGGCCCTGTTCTGGCATCTCGTCTACAGTCGCTCTCTCAAATGCGCCGTCGCCTCTCTCTGTCTTTTTTACAAATACTTTCATGGCAATTGCTCCGAGGAGCAGCATTCGCTGGTTCCCAGACTTCATTAATTCAAGCGCCCTACGAGGCTGGCATCCTGCTCTCACCCTTTCACTGTCAAAACTTCTAAATGTAGCCGTCTCTTCTACTCCAATAGCTTCATGTCTCGCACCTCTCGCCTGTGGAATTCCCTTCCCTATTCCAGTTTCCCTGAGAGCTATAAGCTCCATCTATTCAAATGTAATGTCAATCGACATCTCCAATTGCCTTTATCTATCCACTACCCTTCTCCTCATTCTTTCCTCTATCACTCCTATCTGATCTTGCTCCAAATCTTCTGTAACCCCTTGCGTCCTAGTGGCTTCCCGCCTTGCTTGGGGTGAAACACTTTAAAAAAAAATGAAAGCGAGTAGTAAGAATTAGACGTCAATTGGATTCAAAAGCTAAGCAAAGTATTAAGAGACGCAAAAAATCTCGTTAGGGACAAAGAAGAGTGCTGAAATCATATGAAACAGAAATTCTCCTCCATGCTAAACACCTTCCTTATAGATTAAAAAACTTGAGGTAACAGAGATGTGGTTCCGTTCCACAGAAGGATACTGAGAATACCGTGGATAGAACATGTTAATAACTTACATGTTTTAAGGTTAATGGGGGGAAAAATCTTATTCCGAGAGTCCGAAAGAGACAGTTGATATTTATTGGACGCATAATATAAAAAGGATTTGTTGAATTTAATACACACCGGATGCACATATGGCAAAAGGAACAAAAGGGAAACCAATAGATAACTTACCTAGATGAGCTTGTAAAATTGGATGACCGAAAGGAAAATAGGAGGAATAGTAACGGGTACATATTGCTTAGAGCTAGAACGTTGTGGAGAACCATGATCACGAAGAGACGTGACAGAATATGTAACATTCACAGAAAGAAATCATCAAAATTACAACTCTTATCCTAACTTCTTAATATTTTTCAAAAAGTAAAACCATAAAAAATTAGTTTTGCAAATTCTTTATCTCTTTAAGAAATATTCACGAGTTGACAGAGAGCAAAACTAAAAATGGTCAAATCATTTGAAAATTCCAACAAAAGACAATACAACTTCGATCTTCCCAGATATAAGATTAAAAAACAAAATAAAAAATAATTAAAAAAAAAACAAAACAAATAGGATGTAAAGATGTCTGTGACAGGATTTCATGTAAAAGCGTTTGGTGCACATATTCAAACTGTATCTTTCTTCTTCTTCTTCTTCTTCTTCTTCTTCTTCTTTGTATTTCTTCTGCTTTCATTCTTCTTGTACGTCATTCTTTCTTCTTGATCTTTCTTTATTTCTGTCTTGTTCTTTCTTCTTCTTCCTTCTTTCTTTCGTCTTCTCCTTCTTGATCATCTTTCTTTCTTTCTTGTTTTATCTTCTTCTTGTTTTTTCTTCTTTCTTATTCTTCCATTTCTTCCTTATTTTCTTTCCTTCATTGTTCTTTCGTCTTCTTTCTTTCTTTCTCATTCTTCTTCTTCTTCTTCTTCTTCTTCTTCTAGTTCTTCCTTCTTTCTTCCTCGTTTTTTCTTTGTTCGTATTCTGAATGAACAATGATAGCCAGGGTCCCATGCTCCATTCCGTCGCTGCTGAACGCAGTACATTTCGTTTTCGTTTTTTTCATTTTTGGTCAGAGACTGGTTTCAACAAAATTATGACAATTAATTTTTTTTTCTATCTATGAATATACATAATATACAACATCGATGGTAAAACTAGGAGCATAAAACTCATGCATGAAACTCCGAGTCGTTATATATATATATATATATATATATATATATATATATATATATATATATATATATGTGTGTGTGTGCGTATATA
>CAHIKZ030000152.1:365000-467500 GCA_903632075.3 Acanthosepion pharaonis
AAATATCTTTCATTAAATACGGTGGACAAGGAAGATTTAATTAATTTTTGATTTAGTTATTCTCAGAATACTTACGTTTTGTACAAGTAAGGGATTACAGAAATTTTCCATAATTTGTATTGTCCCAATAGCTTTCGGCCGCTTCTTCAACTATTCTCAAGCCGGTTCGGGGGTTGGTGGGGGATTACAGAAAACAAAATTTCCTAAAGATTCAAGGGTTTTATTTTATTCCATTTTTAATCACTTACGACAACGCCATTAGAACAGAAGTGGTTACAAGGCGTGAAATTTAAAGGTGTGTAGGTACAAGAAAAAAGCCGACCCTGAGCAGATGCCATGAAAATATTTGTAGAACAGAAAGAGAGATGCTGCGTCACGTCGGTGAGAAAGTGACAGGAGACTGGTCAGGATCAGTTTTATTGCAGACCTTTCAAGAATCTCGAGATGTACAATAGGAGTACCAGACTAGATCTAGCAACTGTATTGAAAAGATGATGGAAACTGCATAGAATTAATCCAGGTTTATAAATCTAGAATATATAGAATATATAGTTTTATTTTAATTCCAATGATGCTGAACCAACTTTCTTCAATGGTCTTAAGGGATGTTATTATCATATTTACCTCAATGCTTTCTAGCTTGATTTATATGCAAAGGATCACGGGACTGTTCCGGGTGCTCCAGTAATAAACGCTACAATTGTTGCCTTTATATTCGACTCTTGCCTTAAATCTTCTTTCAATCTGTTTTCCTTTCAATTTGTGCCCGGCCTTTACAGTGACATCAACACATGGACATTTCTATTTTATTGTTTCCAATCACTTCATCAGGTCACTTTCTCTGGAGTGATTAATCTTATTTGTATTTCCAAGTTCCAAACGTTCATTCTCTTTCTGTGACCGATTCGAAATTATAACCTGTTTCAGCGTGGACATTTTCCAATTTTCACATTTCCACGCTTCTTACGCAATCATGTTTTAGAACTTGTTTTTCCTTTACTACCTTTAAGATTTGTTTGCCTTCTTGAATTTCAGTCTTTAAGGCATGCTTTTCTGAGTCTTTAGGACGTGTTTTTCTAAGTCTTTAAGACTTGTCTTTCTGAGTCATTAAGACTTGTCTTTCTGAGTCATTAAGACTTATCTTTCTGAGTCTTTACGACTCGCCTTTCTGTGTCTTTAAGACTTGCCATTCTTAGTTACTAAAACGTATCTTCTTGAGTCTTTAAGAGTGGTTTTCTGGGTCTTAAGTCTTTTTTTTGGTTAATTAAGACATATTTCAATTTATTAAATTTTGTTTTTTACTAGTTCTTTAAGACTTGTCATTCTGAGTTATTAAAACTCGTTTTTCTGTGTTTTCTATTACCACTGTCATTTGCGTCTTTTACATTGTTAATGTTTGGAGGCACGGTGGAGTAATGGATAGCTGCTTGGACTGAGGAATCGCAGAGCCGAGTTCGAATTCCAGTCGAATCAATTACATTCACTTACGTGCTAATGCCCTTAGGAAAGGTATGAATCCTCTTCTTCTCCCTCCAGCTATGGGTAAATATCAGGACAAACTGGGTTCTGTAGCCTTGGATGGTAACTGGTCTAGGAGAAGGAAAACTCTGAATTCAGAACCTGCGGAGGGTCGTTTGTAGACCTTGTGACACGTAGTGCACCAGGTCTCTGTATTCGGCCCTTCAAAATGTGTGGATGGTCCTGCACGAGGCCTTCCCACTATAATCAAATCTTGTCTTTGGTCGTGTGTAAATCAGCATCTCAATTATCTCATTTTTTTCCCTTCTAGTTATATGGGCTGTGTATTTTAGTTGTTGATACTATTGAAAATCTCCAAGTGACGCGATTTTATTTCTTTGTTAAAGCACTTTTAATTTTCTAGTCCCAGTCTGTTAGGCCTGATGTAGGTTTGCCTTCTTTAAGGACTAACAGGATTCACTCGCTTGGAACCATTCAGTCGCTTGGAACCTTTGATTAGAGACTTTAAATAAACTTTCATGACGGATTCAGGTTATGTGCCATCTCTACTTCCATTTGAATTCTACACTTTAGAATACTTTATTTGAATTCCTACTTATTGGAGAACTTGATAATAAATTTATTTAAGAATGCATTCATTTCTCATGAATCTTTACAGAAATTCCTACTATGACATTCTTACTGTAAGAATAGTTCCTTGTAGCTACCATTTCTTATCAAATTTCCTGGTTGCTAACAAACTATCCATGGTATTCACAGAATTCATCAGTAGAAAAGTTCTGGAGTTTCGACATCATACCTGTTGTCATTAAATCTTTTAATTTTTAAGTCTGCACTAATAATAATAATAATAATAGTAATAATAATAATAATAATAATAATAATAATTTCTTTCATTATTTTGATTGTTCGTTAGTCAATTTTTTAGTTAATTTCTTAGTTAATTCACACGATCATTACGCCTTACCAATATCTAATAAATAATGGACTACTCTGTTTTGACTATGTGAAAACACGGCACTGGCATATAAAAAAAGACTAATTGGATTCAGTGAAAAAGAAAGAAAGGAAGAAAGAAAGAATGGAAGAAAAAGGAAAAAGAAAGAAAGAAAGGATGAAGAAAGGAAGAAAGAAAGAAAGAAAGGAAAGAAGAAAAAGGAAAAAGAAAGAAAGAAAGGATGAAGAAAAGAAGAAAGAAAGAAAGAAAGAAAGAAAGAAAAAGTTAATATAGAAATGTTTGACGTATTTTTCATCGAAATAGAAAAAAATTGTCGATTTCAAATCTTTTCATTTCTAAAACCTTATTTATAAATAAATTTATTAACAAATAAATGTTTGCAAGACAGTTTTTCGTCTAGTAATTATTATTATTATTAATGTGGTTATTATTATTGTTATTATTAAATTTAAATGAACTTGCCGAAATTGTGTGTAATGTACGGACTACTTTCGGTTATCGTTGTTCATTTCAACGAAATAAACAAGAAGACATAAGATGCAGAATATCGCTTTTCTAATTTTACCGGTCCGGAGTTCGGAATGAACGTAGCTTCAGATCCTGTGATAATGGACAAAATTTGACTGTCAGATAACTAAAATGACCTTTTGGTTCAAAAGTATTTTAAAATGTGCATATAGAGCTGAAAGCAAAATTATTGATAGTGAATGTGTAAAATCATTTCACCCATCGCCACCCTACGACCACAAGCAAAGCTATAATGACATTAAAACCCAACGTGTTACTCACCATGAAAAAAAAAAAGAAAAAAAAAAATTACAGAGGGGAAAGAACAAAGAAACAAACAAAAACAGAATTCATGGACATCGAATATGACGATTGACATTGCAATTTTATGGAGAGTGTAGTTGACAAGAATGTATGAAGGTGGAATTTTCCGTCTTCTCTTACTGTAACTCAGGTAGATAAGATTCTTCACCTGCTTTATTTCGACGTATCCAATAGGTAGCAGACATCTTGAGTTGTCTCTTTTACTGACAACTATACATTCTGTCTTCTTACAGTAAGTTTCAAATCTTTCCTACTGTTAGTAGGAATCTCTTTGTAGTCCATATTAATATTTTCCTCAACATATTCTCCATTCTCTCATGCTTTACTAATAGTATTCTTAGCTTTCATCGGTAAAACCGCATCTTTGTCACTACAATTTTCTACATCTTTGATGAGATTGTCCATTATTCACTACTATATAGGAAATTATATATTAAATAGGACTGAGCGCTCTCTAACGAGATTTTCCGATTTGTTTTAATAATTTGCTGGGGTTTCGTAAAACAAATTTCGCTAAGCTTTTGAGAAATCTGTTTTTCTGAAAAATTATTTTAAATTTTATAAATTTTAACCGAAAATAGAACTGATCGATCGGGTAGCGTGGAGAAACGGCTCGTGTTACCATCCTAATTAAGCTATGTTTGTTCGGATTACCGTGTCACTAGGCAGAGAGTTAAATTTCTTTATCTGCTTGACTTCCCAGTATATAGCTCAAAATTTTCTCTATTTCTATTACTGAAAACCATGGATTATACAGGGTGACCCAAAAAACGGGAATTTTTGAAGTGCGTATTGCCAGACATGAGCAAATGGCAACACTGCGAGACAGTGACCTTGAGCAAGTAAACATTTCGCCATTTTAGAATTCAAGATGAAATTCTCAGTATCCCAGCTGAGATGTTATAGCAGTCAATGAGGAATCTCAACAGTAGATTTCAAGAATACATTCGTACAGGAGAACGGCATCTACAGGACGTAATTTTTAAAAAATGAAAATTCCATCATTGTTTCTTAAATGGCATATTTTAAAGTTTCAATTACTATTAATAAAATATTTTCTTCCATCACTCTTGGTTTTATTAGATCGTTAAAAATGTTCTCATTTTTTGGGGTCACCCTATATATTTTTTTTAATGTTACTATTTAGTTCTTTCTTTTTGTTTTCCATATTATGAGTCCCAGAAATTTCAGCTGTCTCTTTCTAATTATAAGTTTCCTTGTAGTTCCACTTTTCCTTAAAACTTCCTTTTTGCTCACAGGTTCTGATCATAGTATTCTCAGTTTTCATCGGTATAATTACAGTTCTTGTTCTTCGCACTTTTCGTCATGGTTCCTAGTTTTCAATTTAGTGTACACGGAATTGTTTCGAGTTTGCCGAAAGTTAAAATGCATTTTAATTACTGCAAATTAACCCGTTACTTGCCCAGGAGATTTTCGTGTCGACTATTCATAAGTTCATGCTTGTTTTAGATTTATAACTATTTCAAAGGAACTCAGCTTATTTGGCAAACAAAATCTGCCGATATATTGTGTTTCACGTAATAAAAAATTAGGCCTTATATGTGATGCACAGAACGTAGAAATCATATGTTAATTACACTACGTTCTGTGCATCACATGTCATGCAAAGATGATAGTCATTTCATTAAGTTGGAAAAAATGTCTTTCATTTGAGACCTTACATTCAGTCGTCCTGGAGTCGTATATAATGCCCAAATTATTTGATCAGGGCTTTCCTCAAAGGTCTTGCTCAATAGTAGACTTTTTCTTATGCATCGTTACTTTTACTACTCTTTTTAGAAAATAACCCGTGTGCACCATATATGATTCAAGAACGTAGAAATCACATGTCCTGTGAATCATGCGCAGGACGGGCAAAGGGTTAAAACAGGGAAAATCGAGAAATGAAAGTGAAAAAAAGATTAAATCATAACAAAATAAAATAACCATAATCTCATACAATATATTTCTACATCATTATCATTGCAAATTCTAATTAGATAAAATATTCACGATTATTTCTCTTAGTAGTTTCATCTTCTATGTTAGAATTCGTGGCATTTAGCAGGGCGCCCACGTCGCAACCTGAGGTGACACAAGGTACACGTTTAAAGTTGGCTTAACGGCAATACCGCGCAAAAATTCCCAAGCCCCCTCGGCACTTGTCCATTTGAGGCAATAAACCCAGCCCTCTCCTGAGCGATTGGTACTGCTTGTGTGTGTTGCGGGGGGGGGGGAGTTCCGCCTCCACCGTGCGGCTTGAGCTAATATTCAAAGAATACAAATCCTAGCCAAAGGATTTGCAAGATTGTCTAGCGCCATATGCCGAGTAAACTTTTGGTTATGCTATGGTATTACATGACTAAGTTGTAATCGTACTATTTGAGTTATAAAACAACTTTACAAGCCGATTATTTTACTTCCTATCTTTATTATATACTGTGCCTATGAACACTAATGGGTATGTCCCAATCCTCATAAATGCGTTGGACACTATTGTACGTGGGGGTAATATGCTGTCTAAGTAGTCCACCACTAGCAGTGGTTTACCTACTTCACGCCGCTGGTGAGTATTTTATTTTGTTGATGTTATATAGATTACCATTTTATTTCCAACCTCCAAAACCTCCTCCTTCTCACTGAGTGACCCTCTCTAAGTTACAACAATTTTTCTGGTATGGACTCATTTATGTGAGCTAGTTTTTTTTAAATGGTTAACTTCGCTTAACTTTAGTCGTTATCTTCCGTTTTATCATCTTATTATTTATTTAGACTCCAGCTGTATCAACTGCTATTTATAAGGTGGGCATGCAATAAAGGCTCTCTCTCTCTCTCTCTCTCTCTCTCTCTCTCTCTCCCCTCGCATATATGAGTTTGGTGATTTTAACGCCCATCATACCAAGTGGCTTAAAAGCGCTACTACTGAACTTGCAGGCATGCAAACCCTTAATTTTTCAATTTCTCAATCCCTCACGCAGATACTCGACTTCCCCACACGTTTTCCCTACAACCGGAACGGTAAGGCTTTACTTCTCGATCTATGTTTTACCTCCAACTGGTTTAAAGCTGGAATCGGGGTTTTCATCCCCTCAAGGAAATACAAGGTCAAATCACGTTCCTCCCCTTGGTTCTCCGCAACTTGCTCAGCTGACATTGCCCATAGGAAACACTTCTTCTACCTATATCATAGCGACATGTCTCGTTGCAACAGATGTCTCATTGTCTCTGCTCGTAATGAGTATAAGTATGTCCTCAATGAAGCAAAGTCACTATTTGCTGCTCGAATGAAAGAACGTATTGCATCTCGCAAATTCGGCGCCAGGGATTATTGGCGTCTCTGCAAGAGCATACTTAACAATAGCAAACCCTTTATATCTTCTTTGTTCAACCAGTTCGAGGTTCTAACCTCTTCTGTCGACAAGGCTGAATGCTTTGCTCGGAAATTCTCATTCAATTCAACGCTTGACTCTTCCGGTGAATCCACACCCGATACCCCCCTTAGAACCGCCGTTCTATTGAACGAGCTGCACATTACCCCGTCATCGGTATTGGGAATTATCTCTAATTTAGACCCCCGCAAAGTGGTGGAGACGGGATACCAGCCATTGTCCTGAAGAAATGTGCGCGTGAACTGGACCCTGCCCTCTCCAAATTATATAACTACTGCCTCAATGAATCTTGTTTTCCATACTGTTGGAAGTCCTCACCCATTGTTCCTGTCTTTAAGATCTCTGGAGACCCTTCTGACCCTTCTAATTACCGTCCTATCAATCTCCTACCACTCTTCAGCAAAGTCTTCAAAGCTTTAATCAATGCCAAAGTGGTTAAGCACCTTACATCCCATGATCTGCTCTCCGACAACCAATATGGTTTCCGCTTTGCCCGTTCTACAGTTGATGTGCTTACGATCATCAGTGAAATTGTTCACCAAGCCCTTCATAATAATGGGGAAGCTCGTGCCGTGGCTCTAGATATCTCCAAAGCGTTTGATAGGGTTTGGTATGCCGGCCTTCTTCGCAAGCTTCAGGGTTATGGAATTTCAGGTCGATTGTTTGATTTAATACAATCATTCCTGTCAAACCGTTTATTGAAGGTTGTTCTCAACGGATTCTCCTCCTGCTCCTATCCCACGAACGCAGGTGTTCCCCAATTAATATTAATATTAGTAATAATAAAAGTAATATTAATAATTATAGTAATATGAAGCAAAACATCATCTGCACTTTCGAGATAACATATCATTAGTGTTGTCATACAGCCTTCTGCTAAGCGTGCTTATATTTGGTTTATTGTGGTCCCGTGATCGAAATGTGAGCGTGCTGGCGCCAGTTTTCTTTTTGCTGTTACAGTGTAAACATAGCCGCTCCGCTAGCAGTATGCACTAAGGAGATACGAAGGGCAATGATCCGAGTTTGCAGAGAACATGCTATGAGATCGATGATAATGCTCAAGCTTTCTGAAGCTTCTCGTCAGTGGTGGAGGTTGACAGGCGCCCAGCTCCCTCTTCCTTGTTCCTACTTGTCCGGCCATTTTTAAACTTCTCAATCCACTCATACAAACTTCTATGCGGTTGTGCAATGTCACCATATTGTATTAAAAGTCTCCGATGAATTCCAAACAGAGAGATCGTGAACAAAAATGTCATGATGCCATTTCTAACCAGTGGTCTTTGTTTGGGACTCGGAAGTATACAGAAGAAATCAAAGGAAACCTGGCATTGATATTTTTGGGGGAGAGTTGGCCTTGCAAGGTTATAAGCGTTTCATCTCCTTTTGATAGCAAGGAGGAGAAAATGAATGAATATCAGGCTTTGAAATTGGAACTTAAAAAGATCTGAGATTTTAGTGAGCTGACCTTGATCCACAGAGTTTTCTAAAGAATTCCATTAATGACTACATAAAATCAACTTCTTCATCATCTATGAATGACCTGTTTTCTAAGACCAGCAAAGAGCTTGACTTATTCACGCAATATTTCAGGTTGCGGATAACACCTTTATGTTCAGTTGAACAGAATCGGCTATTTTACACCTTTGAAGCTGGAATGAAAGCGAATAATAATAATAATAATAATAATAATAATAATAATAATAATAATAATAATAATATAGTAGCAATGCTTGCTAGCTGGAAATTATCAAGCAAACATACCAGGAAATTGTGTTAGCCCAAAATGCAGATTCTGTGATAAATATCCAGAAAGAATTGACCATCTCGTATCAGGTTACACAGTATTGGCACGAACTGAATATAAAATTCGGCATGACATAATGGGCCAATATCTACATTGGAAAATCTGCAATTCTTGAGGATAGGGAACTGTAAGAAATTGGTATGAACACCACATAAACCTAGAGATAAGTCCTGTAAATATTTTATGGGAATTTACAATACATGCAGACAGAACAATCAATGCTAATCGCCCAGACATCGTGATCAGAGATCGCAAAAACAAAATGATCCTTCTTATTGACATGGCAGTCCCTGCAGACTGTAATATATATTTGAAGGTCTTCAAAACGAAATAAAAACTATCATAAAATGACCTTGAAATTGAAATCTCAAAAATGTAGCCCATTAGGATATCAATAATTCCAGTTGTAGTTGGAGCCCTCGGATTGATTGGAAAAGATTCCGATAGACACATTGACGGGATTCCTGGAAGCCCAAGCCTTAAAGAAATGTAAAAAAAATCTACTCACAAGCACAGTCCACGCCTGATCAAGGGCTTTATCTATGTAAAATATGTGTGACCTTAGGGGATTTTTCCTCAAAAAAATGGTCTGTGGAAATGTCATAATGCTATTTCCTGATCTTAAGAAATGAATAATAATAATAATAATAATAATAATAATAATAATAATAATAATAATAATCGAAATCTCATAAATGTGGCACATGGGAACATCAACGATCCCTGTTGTTGTTAAATCCCTAGGATTGGTTGGAAAAGATTCAAGTAGACGAATTGAAGGGATTCCTGGAAGCTCATGCTTCAAAGAAATACAAAAAATTGTTCTCACAAGTACAGCCCACACTTTACGAAAGGGCTTTATCTATGTAATTTTTTTTTCTTTGTTAGTGGAAAGTGTCATGATGCCATTTCTAACCTTATGTCTCTGGGCGGGACCCGGAAAGAAATGTCTAAACGCCAGAAGTCAAAGAAAATAAAAATAATAATAATAAAACCGCGGAGAAAGCTGAATGAAATATCTTGAACAAGAAAACAGTCAAGAGGAACAAATTCCAAAATACCCAGGGTCATACAATAGATTACTTCAAATTCAAACTCTGTGTAGTATATTATTCTTGCTAGGAAATACTCCAGCTCCAAAAGGAATTTAATACTTCGCTGTTAAAGAATATTGTCAGCAAAAAAATTATCATTTTTCAGTCAATGAAAGCCGAATATCTTCTGTATGGAAACGGCTATTTACCCATCAACATTCCCCTTTTTCTATACGCCATGTCTCTTCAGGACTTTGATGATTATCGCCCTCCACAATGTCTTGTCCTTTCTAGCTTTTTATAATTTTAAAAAAATCTAATGATCAATCAGTAACTTTATAGAAGTCTTGGTTGTTAGCAAAAGGTACCAACATGCAAATTACAAGTTGGAGATACGAAAATCAATCAGGTACAACAATTTAAACATCTGGGAAGTATTTTAACAAAGGATGGAAAATGCGACAACATAATCCGAAGGCACATTTGGAGATGTGAGTCATCAAGAACATTTCCCTCACTATAGATATGCATATATAAAAATCTACAGATTCAGTTAAAAAATGCAAGCAAAATAAACATCCAACATAATGGCTAATAGAATAACCGAAAACGCTCGGATATAGAGAACGTGGGAAAAGTTTTCACACATTTGATGCCAAGAAAAGAAACGATTTAATTGAAATTTAATTTTAAAAAAAGCTTTATCGCAGTGCCATATTGCACGTCTTCTATAAATGAATGAGTGTTGCTAAATACACAATCGTATACATACATAGATACATACATACATACATACATATATATGTATATATATATATATATATATATATATATATATATATATATATATATAAATTAATGCACATTGAGTGTGGGTACTAATGAAACAGCTCGATGCCTAAGATTAAAGTAATATTATTAATAAATAGTCATGCAGGATTCATGACAAAGTAATCAACAGGTGAGATTAATCAACACCTGACAATTGCATCATGCTTGAGAATCATAATTTGGTTAACGGCGAGTACAAATGTATATATATTGATAGTATATCGACTACAGGTAAAAAGTTTTGTGCCACCCTGCATTTCTGTAAAAAAAATACCCTAAAATGTTTGTATATTTTTAAAGTAAAAGGTAACATTCCAATACATAGTGTATTTGCTTTTGATTTTCAGTTATGAGAAACATTATATTTTGTTTTTCAATATTAACCACTCAGTGTTAATGCAAGTTCTTAATGTTAACTCTGCATGACTAATGTTGTAAACAATATATATATATATGAAAAAAATATCAAAGTTTTAAGGTATGCTATATTTATGAAGAAGAAGAAGAAGAAGAAGAAGAAGAAGAAGAAGAAGAAGAAGAAGAAGAAGAAGAAGAAAGTTCAGATTTGAAAACTGCTTGAATGGTAATTTCAATAAAAAATGTTTGGATTTAAAAAAGTTTTACATATTAATCCAAAATGTTTAAAACTGCATATGGATTTAAATTCAGCCGCTGGGCTGTCGAAAGTGTTAAATTAATCACCCAGAAAACAAAAGTGGTGGTGCTTAATCGTTAAGCCGCTTATCAAGAGAAGGAACCTATGATTTAGTCACCAAATTATAGTTGTGTTAAGATATTAATAACTTGAGAATATGGATCGTCTTCAAGACGTTAGTGATTATAGCTCTTCCCAACTTCCCCGCTTTCTAGATCTAATGACTCTATCTGTTACTCAATCTCTGAAATGTTGCCTTTCATTCATACAATCTTTACTAGTAGGTTACTCGTTGTTTATCTATGAAACACTTCTGTTCAAAATGTCTTCTATATATCACGGACGATATTACTTAACTGTTCGTCACACTTATTTTTCTTTCTAACAATTTTTTTTCCTTTTTCTTAATACTTGGATTTGTTTTTGTAAGGCATCTTTTTTCTATTTCAATACACCTCCAGATTTTGATATCATAAATTGTATCCTCCATTAAAACATTTCTGTACTTGCTTTATTTTGATGTCTTCAATTTGAAGCTCGCATCATACATTCTGTTTTTATAAAATTAATGCTTATTACTTTCTTCGCGTTTTACTTTGTTACCATGTTTAGAAATATTTACAGTTTTCCTTCAACGGCCGCCATTGATACGGTGTCATTTAATGTTAATTCTAGTTTCCAATATTTTTTAGGTAATGCTTGCTAAAGACTTCATATTCTGTCTTCTTACAATTGATCATTAAACGGTCCCTTCAGCTTTTTTTACTCTATCGTCTAAGAGTTCTTACAGAATTCTTTCTTTGACTGCTGCTGGCACAGTGCCATTTGCGTATCTTAACAACATAAGATATGTAAATGGCACTGTGCTGCCAACGAATAATAAATCTTGTTAGCATTTTTGCTTTTACGAACACCTCTCTGTATGTTTTATAAGTAGTACTTTCTGTTATGGCTTTCAAAAAAAGAAAAAGAAAAAAAAGAAATGAAGATACAAATGCGTATAGCCATAGAATAAAATATCAGAGTTCAACACGACCCACTGAAGAATATCGTGAGCCATAGAAGAAAATTTCAGAGAACAACCCGAACCAGAGATGATAATCTCAGAGATGAACCTGAAGCAATGAAGAATATCCTAATCCAGAGAAGAAAATCTCAGAAGTCAACCATAGCAATAGAAGATAATCGCAGAGATCAGCCTGAACTATGAAATACTATCCTGAGCCATGGAAGAAAATCACGCCGAACCAGTGAAGATAAATTCAGAGATCATCCCCAAACACTGAAGAATATCCTGAACCATAGAAGATAATCTCAGAGATCAACACAAGCCATAGAATATAATCTCAGATATCAACCTGAACCAGTGAAGAATATCTTGAACTAGAGAAGATAATCTCAAAGATCAACACAAACCATAAAAGATAATCTCAGGTATCAACCTGAACCAGTGAAGAATATCACGTGCCATAGAAGAAAATATCTGACTTCAAACCCAGCCATAGAAGATAATCTCAGGCATGAATCAACCAAAAATTCGGAATGTGGCACAATGCCGGTTTTTAACGCGGGGCGTTCCGAACCGTTAGGGACAGGAAAAAATATTCCGTAGACCCCATAATAACATTGCCGGATTTGCCTACCTTCCCAGATGAGACACTCCTCTTCCGGATAGAATCGTCTGGGTCCCTCTCTACCTGGAGGCAGGATGGTAGACAAGCAGAGTATTCGCAAACACAGAGATTTGGTTAACTGTAGTGATTTTCTAAGCCTGGCTTAGATGTCTCACAAGTATGGGGTACCCAGTGAAGATCGAACTCACTACTCAGTAGTAACTGACCTAGCACGACAAGCTTGCTAACAATTACACAACGCCGAGGTGTCCAGATTTGGTTAACTGTAACAAAGCGGTTACTTTAATCGCGGACAGATTTAAATCTATCTAAAGAAAAAAAGACTACAAGGTGAATATCAGCAGCACTTGTAAGTCGAATCTACAAACATACAAAACTATTCCTTAAAAAAAAGACACCGAGATCAAGGCGGACACTACACTGGCCCCAAAACACACACATACGCAAACACACATACAAATACACACGCACACATGTATATATACTCATACACAGACAAATACACACGCGGAGATATACATATATACTATCCATATCAGAAAATCAGTAATATTGCCACACACACACAGACACACATGTATATATACTCATATACAGACAAATACACACACACACACACACACACACATATATATATATATATATATATATATATATATATATATATATATATATATATATATATTCTTTCCATATAGGAAAAGCGGTAATATTACCACACACAAAAACTCACACACACATATATATATAATGATGAAAGCGGAGACTTTAGAAAGCCATGCTTTTATTTTTATTTCGTTTCTTTAGACCAAACAATTTTGCAACAATACATGAATTTTAAATTTATATAAACATAAAAGAGGAAGATTTCGATTTTAAAATAAGGTTTAAATTTGGGGGAAGGGAAAGAGAGAGAGAGAGAATTGTGGGAGAAAGGGAGATGGATAGATAGGTATCTTTATATATAAAGAGACATGGGAGAAGGAGAGTAAGATATGGAAAGGAATAAAATGAAGTCGTCGAGACATTGCCGACGGGTTGACCTCTTTTCACCGGATGTTACATGTAAAAGAGAATGAATATATTCACAAAGAAACATAGGACAAAAAACAGAGAAAAAGAAAAAACAAAAAAAATATATATATATATATATATATATATATATATATATATATATATATATATATCTGTGTGTGTGTGTGTGTGTGAATATTGTTTTTTTTCTTATATATATCTTTTTTCTTTTTTTATATCTTTTTTTTATAAAATGCTTCTATCAAAACAATCTTTCTGGAAAATTAGTTTCTCAAATGCACTGTTAGCGCTTTTTCCACTATTGATGACAGTTTCCGTCCAGGGCTTTTGTTTGATATACTGTGGAAAATCAACAAAGAACCAAACACTCTTGTTTAATCTTCCAAACTAACATCAATGTGGATTTGCGTATTTTGTGTGACAAAACAATGTAGTTCCAATTGATTCCCACGCAAGATGCTTGGGAATACAAGTTATTGTATGTTTGGATGTGCGTGTGGTATAAGGGATAACAACTCGGGGTTAGAACTCATTATGTGATATTAATAATAATAAAAAATAAGGAAACATTAATTATTCATATCGATCATAATTTATTTCGTAAAAACTGATCTTAATAATAAGTAGAAATTACAATAGTAATATCTGAGGTATAATTATAGCTTAGCTATAATAATACCTTAATCTTTAATAATATCTTTAATCTCTAATTATTATCTGTATTAAACACTCTTTCATTAGACTAATATGGAATCAAATTGGTTCATCCTACCTAAAACAACAAAACATATTGGTCAATATAATGTATAACCCAATAGAAAAAGTCCCAAACTTCAAAGGAAAAATCTCGGCCGGACCAGCCTATTTAAGCATTCTAATACTCAACCATTAATTCTTTTACCTTTTCTTTTCCTACACCCCTCATCTCTACGTCCCATCTCTTCTCTCTTGCTTTCCGTCCCCTTATCAATCTAACATATCCGCCCGGTGTATCGTCTCCATTTACTAAGGAGATTTCGATCTGAAGAGATGAACATTTCGGTGTACCCGAAATAAATTATAATCGAAATGAATAATTAAATTTTCCTTCTTTATTATTATTATTATTATTATTATTATTATTCTCTGTAGTCTACATTGAGCTCTCCCTAGATTTATATCCTCCTTGGAATTATTCCTATCAGACACAAACTGGTAATACATAAAGTACATATAAACATATGCTCGCAAATCGTCCGTTTTTATATTATTAATTTTAAAGTTTACGGTAGACACTCTTAAATGTACAATTGAAGATGTAATTGAAAAATACCTTTATAAGGTTTGGGGTGCGTTCCTGACACCAAAACAAGTAAAGCGACGATAAACAGCAGCAAAGGTTGGATGACTTGGCTGCTTTCGTTCTGGAAACACAATCTGAAACATCCATACAACCTCGTGTCCATTACCCATCCGTATGTAAAAATTATATCTACCTGTTCCCAATATGAATATGTTTCCGTTGTCAAACGGACACTTCTCAGTTAACTCACTACTACACACGTCAGACGTTGAATACAGATTAGCCACAAATGTACACGAATGACAAATGTAACCTAGTCTACATGGCAACACAGCGCCATCTACTGTAAACTTTTTAAAACTTAATAACTCAAAAGCGAAGGGTTTTCGGATTTATGTTTACATGGACATTTGCCCGTGGTTGCTGTGAGGAACCCACCCACAAAATTTGTAAAATTATTTTTGATACACACTGTATATAAAAATAAGGGTTTAAAACTGCTTCTAAGAGAGAGAGAGAGAGAGAGAGAGAGAGAGAGAGAGAGAGAGAGAGACGTTAAGATCTGTTTTAAATTGAAAAATATAAAGATTAATGAACCAATTAAAGATATTTCAGTAACTTTTAGCAAGATTGAGATTTAAATTTTTCCTTCCTATTGTAAATAAATATGCATATATTGTAGTCGACGATATTTATTTTCTATTTTCAGGTATATCGAAACTCCAATGTGTCATGAGAAATAAAACCACCATAGAGATACTAGGTATTCTTAGACCTAAAAAGGAGAGAAGTTGGGAAGAGCCATAATCACTAACGTCCTGAAAAAGATCCACATTCTCAACTAATTTGGTGACTAAATCATGGGACAATTCTCTAGATAATATGAACTACTTAGCGCTTAATCCCTTCCACCTTAGTTTTCTAAGTGATTAATTTAACATGACAGCCCAGCGTGCAGTTTTAAACAGTTTAGATTAATGTTAAACTTTTTAAATCCTATCTTCTTCTTCTTCTTGTTATGATAAAAATCTGCAAGGTGGACCGAAAGCTTTCCTGTTTCTCATGCTTTTAATATGCCCTGTGAGTTTCAAATTCTCCAAGCACACTTTTACTCATTAGGTACCCGATCAAGTTTAAGTATGTCTTTCTAATTCTAAGTGTAAGAGCACTTTTTATTTCCATTTTCCCTGGATCACATGTTCAGTCCGTGGTATTCTCAGCCTCCTTCTGTTGAACCACATTCCTTTTACCTCAAGTCTCTTGTTCATCTATGAGGATATTGTATAGCGCCCATTGCTATATAGGAGGACCGACATTAGGCAACAATTCTGCGCTTGTTTCTCGGTGCTTCTAACGCAATTTTCCTGCTCATTTGTTCATTTGGAAGCCGTCTTTCGCTAATCCAACGCACCTTCAGATTTCCGTGTTACATTTTCCGCCCTCTTGTCAACATGATAATAGTCGCCTCCATGTCATTAAGATGACCAAATGTGCAACGAGCTTGGTTGGAAAATTCTGCTACATCCACAATATTCTCTTGATTTAACATCATTAGATTACCACCTTTTTCGATCGATTTCTCACAATATGACAGGTCTTTCGTTTAACAACGAAGTGGAACTTAAAATGGGACTTGATGAATTTTTCGAGTCAAAATCTAATGATTTTTATCGTCGAGTTATTAAACAGTTAGTAGGAGGTCGTAAACAATGAAGGGAGATACATTGTTGAATGATTTCTCAGAACTATTAATTCTACATATTTCATTTCTTGTAATTCATTGATTTTGATTTTTCTCCAATTCGTAATTTGTATCTTGGAGTGTTCCTTTTCCAAAACGGGATATATTTCCGGCCTACGTATTTGATCTTCCATGGAAATAGTTAATCAGTGCCGCTTAGGTGGATAGGTAGGTTAAAAAGGTTTTGGAATAATATTGTATTGATTATTTCCAGATAAATGACGAGAATTGGTGTAAGTATTAATTAGTACGAGTCATTACTAAGATTTAACTTAAAGCGTCTATTCTTTCACGTCCGGCAAAGTTGAGTATTGTCAATTTTAACGAAAAGGGTTCAAAATCACAAATAATGGAAAGGTAACAAATCTATTCAGATTTGGTATCAGTTCTATGGTAGCATTTGTACTATACTATAAACAATGTATCTTTCATTATTAAGTGACGACTATACGAAAATTCAAAACAATCCTCAAGTAACGAATTCAGAAGAGAAAATTAAAGTGTTGCAAGTTTCTACTGTTTAAACTTTAACATCAGTTCCAGCGTTGCCATTAAACTTTCATCAACTCTATCTATGGAAGATTAGGTTGTAATGTTTCAACGGCACGAAGTTAATGGAATAAACCCCAGCCTTTCCAGAGATTAATGCAAAAGATATTTTGTGGCTCATCAGTAAATGAATGGTTTATGAGAATGAAAATAAAAAAAACACTGCAAGTAATGGATTAACGAATTACTATACTATTTACGTGCCAGATGTACAAATTGCGAGCATCTCTGAATAACTTACAAATTTTTGAGCGTGTATCAAATGATATGAAATGTAAAATTCACCGCGAAAATGTCACTGGAAGAGCCTATGCTTCCTAGAACAGTTAGATCCATTCTTGAATAACTACTGTTAGGGAATAAGAATAAAGAAAATCAATTTCAACCTACCAAATCATTTAAGATCGGCGATGGAATTTTCTTTAACCCTAGAACACTAACCAACAATTAAAGTTACATCACTACCGACCATGGGTATATCATACCCGATTATGAAAATATCAATATATATATATATATATATATATATATATATTAAATATAAATCTTTATTTGAAATATTTTACATGCAGGCACTTTAAACTTTATATTTTGAGTTAACATTAATAGAAACTGAAAAACATTATTTAGGTAAGAAAATCAGGTACTGAAAATTGTAATTAAAAATAAGAAGATTTGCGCTGGGTACTATATACCAATAGTTAGTGTTCTATGGTTAAAAGCTTTAACCCTTTGAACCCTAACCATCGCTTTACCGGTGATAGAGAAAAATGACTTAATGCCCAGCCACTGATTAAACGGTGGGTAAACGTTAAAGTCGTATTTTGCTATTCTGCTTCATCAAGAGAGGCAGTACCTGCTAGGTAGACTGGGACACAAAGATAGAATTCTGGCGATAAAATGAAGGCATGCAATCATACTCTCTCCCTGCTAAGTATAATGCTTATATTTTTTAACTATCTTTATATCTACCGTTAAACATCACATACCAATGATTTGCGAATTTTGAGTCGGAAGCTCAAGCAGAAGGGTTAAAATTGTTCAGAAGCACAGGGCTAAAAAGTTTAAGGCCGGAAAAGAAATTTGGCAGGAAGGAAAAATTATTCAGCGCTTTGGTTGTACGATGTACATTGTCTAATTTGGATTATTTCGTCATAAGAGGCATAATCAGTTGAGGTCTAGATATGAACAGAATAAGCAACCAGTTTCTGTTATATTAATTTACGCGAAATACCTTTTGAGAAAAGTATGAATCCAGAGGTTCTCCTTACATCTGTGGATTAATTAGAAGTCTTGTATCACTAACTCATCAGTATCTCCCTAAATGTTCTTGCCATCAAAAAAAAATTGGCTTCGAATAACCCTCAAAATTTTGATAAGACGTTGAAAATGGATAAATCGAATCGAAAACATTTCAAAATGAAGATCTTTAGATAACTTCTCGATTTTGTTTAATCTTGCACAAGGTCATAATATGACTCCCTTTAAGGACTGAACCGTCTACATTAGCAATGATCTATGCCAGTTGCTTATGAAGACCATTGATTCAGTATCACTCTAAAACAAATCTTTGTAGCTAACGACTCGTATAAGGTCGTACCTTTGGACAGCTTTTTCCTAAGTAGTTTGTGGAACAGAATCTCGTTTTTATGCTTTCCAGAATGTGATAATCTTAGACTCTTTATATCTAAGATCAATAGGTACTAGGTTGGCCAAATAGTCCTGACTCACTTCGGAAGCGGAAATGAAACGGCAAATCTTGATCTCTCTGGTAGAATTTCCGAGGAGCACTGCATTTCGAGATTATTCATTCACTATCAATGCTAAACTGTTTTGTGGTGTACGACAAACTAAAAGAGTCTCCTGCTTTAGTCAATCAAGGTCGAGTTCTGTTTCAGCAAAACAATGCGAGGACAGACACTCTCAGGTTGACTAAGAGGTTCAAACAGATAGACAGTGTTGAGGTTCTTCTACGTCTACTATTCAGTCCCGATGCTGCTCAGGGTAACTATGGCCTAATCCTCTTAATGGCACACTTCCTTCGCTACTAGCGATTCACCACTTTTGATGAAGTGAAAGAAGCTTGTTTACAGTTTTTTGATTGAAAACCAGCGAGCTGTTATCTGGGACAGATTCGAATGCTAGCTGATCGCTGGAAGAAGAACGTCGAGAATGATGGACATTATTTTGAAGGATAAATGTTGGTGTTGCCTTATAAAATTGTGTTGCTTTTTCCGCTTCCTAAGTGAGTCTGACCAACGTTCTCAGACTTTCTGGCCAACCTAATATATAAGCACCATATCTGCGTAATGTATTCCTTGTTTCTCTTACGTCCATATGACATGTCTCATTCAGTAATACTCTGAATATCTAGCGGGCCTTTTATTCGGTTAAAAAATATTTTAATATGATCTGCGACACAGAGTGAAAAATGAGATGCTTAGAATCACAATTTCTGAGACGAGGTTGTTTACTATTTTAGAATTTTAGTCTGCAATTCTAAATGCCAGGGACTAACAATCATGATTCGTGACGTTATAAAAGTGCTTACTAAAATGTTAAAATACAAATATTGTTATCTTGGAAAAATACTGAAACAGATTACAGGAAATTAATATAATTAATAATATAATGAATTATATAATTATAATTAATAAGTATAAGTGTAGTTTATTCGAGTCGAAGGTCAAAATTAAAGGTACCTAGTGAGAAATTCACGAATTATTTGGTATTTATCTGATCAGTTCGGCTGCAGTCACATCACAGCAAGCTATCCAAACGGAATATACTTATTACCATACCTGACAAAGAGTTCCTTCCTCTCTTGATCTGGAAATGTTATAATTGCTAATTTATTTATGAAAATTCCAGATCCAAAGAAACTTTTGAACCAGAAACCCAAAGTCTTGAGTCCGTGCTTGCATCTTCGGAAAATCCTCTTAAGCAGACATTCGGCTGGATAAAAATTGTTTCAATTAACCCAACACCAATACATTTATAATACCATGGATTTTCTTCTTTTTCTTGTTGTTGTTGTTGTTCTTCTTCTTCTTCAAGTGATGATGATGGCATTCAAAATCATCACTTGATAAGACACCAGAGGTGTTAAGACAAAATGGCTTTTTTGTAGTGATTTTATAACATATTTATGTTATAATTTTTAAATAACTAATTATATTTGCTCTATTCTGTATTGAGCACTCTTTGAAGAATAGTGATTTTTGGTTATTGGAATTTATTCCGTATACACTAATCCTATACTTGTATATATATATATGTATATATATATATATATATATATATATATATATATATATATTGATTTATTTAAAATATGGTTTTTTCGCTACACAGTTCTAACCATGTTTCAAAAATGGAAGCTAAAAGCTACGAATTTAATTTTGTAATTAAATTAAAGACATTAGTTCCATTTCATCCTCAAGCGAATTTTGGAGTAACTTTCTTTTTATATATATATATATATATATATATATATATATATATATATATATATATATATATATATATATCTGTGTGTGTGTGTGTGTGTTTGTTTGTTTGTGTTTGTTTGTGTGTGTGTGTTTGTTTGTGTGTGTGTGTGTGTAGTCGATATCATGATTTATAGACGCACTCCCAAATGTTTCAATGACTTGACCTTCCGCTGATCTTTCTTCCGCCCTAGCTGTCACTGCTCCATGGGGAAAAGACTGAATTGTATCATTGAATACTTCCAAAATTTGTATCGTTTCTTCATCACCGAGAACACTGCAAACTGTTTCCAACCTTACTGAACGGTTGTGCAATCAACAAGGTTCCTTGACGTGAACATTTACTTGGAATCACAGCTCACTCCTGATATTAAGTGGAAATCGCATACAACTCAACTGCAGATGCTGGGAAAATATTCCATTCCTTTTATGACTACCGACTGCCAAGTTCCTATGATCAGGAGATTGGAAGTTTTGAGGATTGTGGAACTACCACTTAATTGATGTTGTTCCCAAATCCTGCCTGACACAGGGTGATAGCACCTGTTAGGCTCCCAGGTATGGGCAAATAGTTAACCCTTAACCTGGAGTCAAAACACTAAGAAAGTATTAAAATATATTTTTATAGTAAAAATGCCAGAAATACATATTCATAGTTAAAAAAAAATTACCAGCAATACATTTTTTAAAATAAAAAATTACCAGCAATACATTTTTTAAAAAAAGAATTACCAGGAATACATTGAAAAATATTACCAGCAATACATTAAAAATACCATCAATACTTTTTTTGAAATAAATTACCAATAATACCGGCAATACACTTATGAAAAAAATTACCTGCGATGCATTTTTGAAAAAAGAAAATTACTATCAATATACTTTTGTCAAAGTAGGTACTAATGCTTACAAGAAAATTAATTTCGACATTAAATGACCCATGAGGTGTTGATATGCCGCTAAACAAGTAAGTGCCATAATCAACAGTAAAAAATAGATTATGGGTTGATTTTTTTTTCTGTTTGAATTTCAAAATCTCTGCTATTGCCTTAAATCAATTGCACATTCATCGAAATTATTTTATCATCTCTTGAATTTTCTTAATATGTCACGTCTCTTCATAATATCTTTACTGCCCTTGAAAGATCTTCCTCATCTTTCTCGTAGTTTTTCATCCATCTTTTTTTGATCAGAATTGTCAATTGGACTACTTGCTCTTTTTCTCATCCCCCCTCTTACTTTCTCGCTTCCTGTGGGTGTTAAATTCACCAAGTCGTTTTTTCTTCGGTCCATCTTCCAATAATTTCAACCGTATTTTATTGATTATTAAGAAAACCTTTTCATTTCCCATTATCCTCAAACCATCCACAGCATAATCATGTCTCTCCCAAACTTCTGCTCATTGATTGCTTTTAGAAATACGTTCTCTTTTATGACCTAACTGTCTGCATATGGTGTTGTTCTGACTGATTATTTTCGACAGCTTATCAATCTTTTGTATGTTATTTAAAGGCAGATAATATTTTTCAATTGTAATAGACTTTTGGAGATAAAAATAATGGTTAATTTGCAGATTAGGATCCTCGCTCAGTTTGCATTAAAAATTTCCCGAATACTTACATTTAGGTGTAAATATACATACTTCATTCGAAAATGATTGATAAATTTGATAAAATCTACTGTTTTGAAGTTATCGACAGTGAAGGTTCGGATTCATTCGCGTCGTTGGCAGCAGTCTTACTGGCGTTGTTTGCATACATTTGCTGTGGAAATCTAAACGCAGAAGAAAGTAGTTACCTGACTTTTTAATTACTGATCATACTCGTATTAATTACTGCGCAAGAGAACTACATTGCGTGCGCAATAATCAAGACAAGTAAGTATTAGACTCATATCTATTCCATGACAAATATATGCAAACCTCGCTAGTTATGGTTGCTGCTAACGACGCGAATGTATCCGATCTTTTACTGTTGATAATTCCAAAGCGTTAGATTTTATCAAATATATCAAGATATTTTTGAATCAAGCATATACATTTAAACCTAAATGTAATTGTCGGCAGGTTTGTTGAGATGTGAGTTTCCCGTGTGTCGGTGTATGAATCAAGACAAACACAGTTGTAGAGGAAAATACTGGTATATTCATAAAAGCAATTAACAATAGAGTGATTAGTAGAACGAAGGTTGGTTAGTACGAAACAATATCCAAAGTCTGTAGTCCAACGGTATGTAACGGGTAAGCTTATCTGGACTGCTGACGCTCTGTCTCTCGCTCCCCCGTCCTTTCTCTAGAGCTGACTTATATAAGAGGGACCAGTCCATTTCTAGTTAGAAGGTGGGTGCGCCCCAACAGGGTTCTAATGTGAAAATTAACCGAAATAATTATTGATAGAAGCCCTGCTAATTATCCAATAATTGGGTGAAGAGGCGGTAGATTTTATCTTTCTCAAGGGTATTTCCGCGTAAATAAATGTAACGAACGCGACAGAAATTGTTACTTGACTCTTAGATCTACAATTCCGTTTCTTTATGCAATGATATCACCAACACATCCAAGCTTACAGCACCTGCTATTCCCAAGAGGTCAGCTATCTAAGTACTGACCTGGATGGATGTTGCTTAACTTCGGTGATCATATCGGAACTCGGCTCTCCGATTAACAATTCCGAGACTTTATACATTACACTACCAACACATCCAATCTTACAGCCCCTAAAATTTCCAGACTCGACGTTGCATGTTCTTGTTTTATCCATTTGCAAAAACCTGTCAAATCAGTTACTCTAAGCTTTTCTCAATTTCTCTTATATCATATATATCCTGTGTGTGCTAAATTCGCCAAGTCTTCTTATATTGCTTTTCTATCCATCTACTTGATAACTCACTCATTCTTTCTCTTTTCTTGTCTTCAATATATCTTGTGAGTGTTCAATACGACCAAGCCTTCCTTTCTCAGTATGCATCCATTAGGTTTCATAATTTTCTCGTGGTTAGTAGCAGTTTTCTTGTAGTTCCTATTCTTATTGAAACTTCCTCATTTTACGTATGATCTGTTCATGGTATTCACAAGATTTCTGCAAAACCATATATCAGAAAATATCTTTAAAAAGTTATTGTAATAAAAATATTTAGCAAACAAAAATTGTAGCAATATCAGTTGTTAAAGGAAACATCTGAAAGATGTTACAGAAATTGTTTCGACAGTCATTGCCTTTACAAAGAAGGTTAGCTGAGTGAAAGCGGACCTCACAAGAACCATGTCAAACGATGCTGACAAAGATAGTCAGTTGAGTGGAGCGGAGTTGACATTTCTGGGCGAGAACTGACAGGAAAAAAATAAGGCGGCTTATCTATAAGATGGTGATCCATAGCAGACTAGAGGAGAGAGAACTCTCGACCGTCACTCGGAAAGCAAGACATCTACTTGCTAATTTCGTCAGCTCGCCTCAATCTGCCTCGCTCGTCTACAGCAGAGGGTTAAACGAAATAAAACTTGCCGACTGTTACAGTCTCGTCTTATGGTTTAATTTCGGGAGTAATGATCTGGACGAAAGGGTATTTTCTTCGTATTAAGCCAGAAGCGTTTGAATGAAATAAGCTGCACCCTGAGAACGAACATGGTGTTTGGTCTGAGTTGCAATGCTAAAAAAACATTTGGTTTAGTGAATAAGTTATCTAGCCAACAGCAATTCTAAACTAATATTCATTTCCATATATAAAATATTTAAATAAATATTAAATTAATCACTAAATTACACTTTTCATAGATAGTTGCCATTGAATTTATTTTAAAAAGATTATAGTGTAAACTTTTGGCATCTAAGTTGGATATGCATAAACGTTTTAAAATAATTCCCTATCGTTACCAATTGTTTCCTTGTGGGTCTTATTCTTTTGAAACTTCCTTGTTTATTCTTATGCATTGTTGATGGATGCTCAGAATCTGTCTATAGATTGACATTCACATCAGTTGGAATCGTTTCTTCATTTGTGACTAAAATCGTGACAATTTTATTCCAATAGCTTAAAAACAAAAGACTCTTTCAACAGAATTTTTTTTTTTACTTTTTGTAAGCATTTCCTTTGCAGACGACAATTATAAAAGAAATCTTTTAAAGAGTTTCCATGCCAGACATATATGAAATTAACCACAAACTGGTTTAAAAAATGGTGAAACATAATATTTATAATCGTATAGTAATTATGTTTTTCTCTTCCTTCGTTACTTCACACGACCGTCACGACCTGCCAATACTTCATAAATAATGGACTCTTCCTTTTTGATTGCGTAGAAAGAGGGGGAAACACTACTTGTTTTTAGTGACAAAATGAAACAACGATACAGCTGACACGAACAGATACTACACTTTGGTCATATGCAAAAGGCGGTGAATTTATTGCATTTTCTTGCATACCTACACTGACAGGATTTATCACATGGTCATTTAAATGTGGGGAGGCCGAGCGCATGCACCCGTGCCATGTTCAGAAATTGTCCAATCGGTATGACCATCGACAACCCTCTTTAAGGCAATGAGGGAGGTGCTGACGCGGACAGCTGTTACCCAAGACCGGGTACCTCTCAAGTATATTTTCAGTTGCGCTCTGTCTACGGGCAGATACACAACTGAGATGCAGTTTATTCTCGACTGAGAAAAAAAAACTGGTGTTATATGGCTCTCCCAGACCCAGACCCAGACCCACGCTAACTATTGGCTAATACCTGCCCAATATCGTCCATATGATAATTATCAGCGCCACCTACTGTAAGTAGACTGTTCTATGTCAACAGCGAATTGTGGAAGAGGACGTAACTCTTGGTGTATTACTGTACTACAAGCAACCAACTCTGAGTCTCTAATCGGGTTGACTCGATCTTCTGTTACACTTATCCACTTGAGAGCAGCTACTACACTTTGATCTTAGCCAAATGCCGGAGAGGCGATTGTATTTTCTTACGCCTCACGCTGGCAGGATGTGACACAAGGCCAGTTTAATGTGGGGAAGACGAACGCGTGCATCCGGACCCGACACAAAAATACTCCAGTCCCCGCAACTGTCTATTGCGCTGGCATCGGTATTACTAACGATCCTCTCTCTTTAGTCGGAGATACTGTTGTAGACAGAGACACAATTGAGACGGGCTCCAACCGAAGACAGAGATACGAGAAGATACGAAATATGACTTATTTGCTCTAGAGCAGTTTCCACACCTTTATCTCAATCAAAAGGCCGGGCAGCGATGGCGACTGTAATAAATGCGACATTTTTCAAACGCATAGCTTCGAACGACGGCAACTAAATGAGGCCATCGCTCAAAATCCAGTCACCATGAATAAAGTAATATCTTCTGCTGAATTACTTAAATTATAGAAAAAATACGCGTAAGCGGGGATTTGTCTAGTTCTTAAATTTTACATTAAAATGATCGTACTACGAAATTAAGCTACTTTAGACTGATGGGTTGCGTACTTTTTAAAAATAATTCTTCCATTTTTATCATTATTTTCTTTTTGGCAACTAATCCCTTGAAAACTATTCTCCTTTGAAAGCTTCGTTAGAGGAAACATGTTAAGTTTTCTTCCGGATTTATTTTCTGCTATCATTGACATATTGAAGATTAGATATTTGTCCAGAACAGATAACAATACAATTGTCCCATCGCCCACGAAAACAAATAAAAATGAAACAGCAACAAAAAAGTGACCGCTTGAAAGGTTAAAAAAAGGACTAACTTTATGACAGCGAAACCTTTTGGTTCAGTCAGGGTAAAAATGAGCAATTGATTTTCGGATAACAGATCAATTGATTTTCGATAAAATCTTTTCGGATAACAGATCAATGTGAGCATGACACCAGCAGAAAGCGATGCACTTTATAAATACGAGGCAGTGAGGATTTGCTTTCACTTGTCAAGGATTGACGTGAAACACATTGTCTCATAATTCCCATTTCGACCCAAAATTCAACTCTATTTCTCTTGCAGATATGTCTGCAAATAAGAAATCTATCTATCTATCTATCTATCTATCTATCTATCTATCTATCTATCTATCTCATTCTGTTCATCTCTAAGTATGTTCATATCTATCTATATATCAGCTTGCTAGCTAATCTGTATTGTTTTGCCAGTTTCCATAATTTCTGATCTATCTATCTATCTATCTATCTATCTATCTATCTATCTATCTATCTATCTATCTATCTATCTATGTCCTTTACTGGGAATTAAGCTCAACCCGGACCTCACGTGGATCTTCCAAATAAGAATTTACGCTAAAGACACTAGGAAAAGTGTCGGTCCTCTGCGACGCACGAGAACGCACCTCATTTCTTCTATCTTTCCAAGAGTCAAATCAAGCCACGAATGAACTAACATATGTGCAGAGAGTTTATATTTGATTATTTCAATCGGTCCCTATCTATCTATCTATCTATCTATCTATCTCACTCTCTCTCTCTCTGTCTCTCTTTATCTATCTATCTATCTATCTATCTATCTATCTATCTATATATATATATATATATATATACACACCACTCTTCGTCAAAGTTTTCGTGGCTTTAATCAATGCCGAAGTAGTTAAGCAGCTTACCTCCCACGATCTATTCTGACAAACAATATGGTTTCCACTTTGTCCGGTCTACCGTTGTTGTGTTTACTGCGTTAACTGAATATGAATACCAAGCTCTTAATAATAATGGTGAAGCTTGAGCTGTTGTTCTAGATATATCGAAGGTGTTTGGCAGGGTTTAGCATGACGGCCTTCTACGAAAGCTTCAAGGACACGGTATTACAGGACAATTATTTGATTTAATCCAATCCTGTTTGACCGTGAAATGAAGGTTGTCCTGAATGGGTTCTCTTCCAGTTCCTTTCATAAAAACGCTGGTGTTCCGCTAAGCGCTATACTTGGTTCTACACTGTTTCTGATTTTCATCAACGATCTTCATTAACGATCTTCATTTCTGAAGTAGGCATCGAATGCAGACGACACTACCATTTACCCCTGTCTCAGTAGCAAATCCGGCATTGCTGAAAAAGTTAATCTGACTGTTGGCCTTGAAAATGATCTCCAATCTTTGGTTGACTGAGGCAGGAAATGGCTTGTAAATTGTAATGCATCCAAAACGAAACTGCTCTCATTTACTCACCACAGAGAAACTTCCCTGTCCCCTATCAGTATGGTTGATGCTCAACACCACGAGAGCGCTCGCTGCGCCTTCTTGCTCTCACGTTTTCCACTGACCTGAGGTGGAGCTTGCACATTGAATCAATAGCTGTATCTACCGCAAAGAAAAATTGGTTTTCTGTATCGTGACAGAAGGTTTTCTGAGTTCAACCTTCACATCTACAAATATTTCATTTGTCCATGCATAGAATACTGTTGCCATATATGATCTGGTAGCACCATTGTTCATCTCGAGTTCCTCAAAAAAATCCAAAGACGGATATGCAATGTGATTTGGTCCTGACTTTGGATATCGACTCCAATCACTTTCTCACCGACGTAATAATTGTCTTTCCCTTGTCTTTTCTACAAATATTTTCATGACATCTGCTCTGAAGAGCTATTTTCCCTGGTGCCCTAACTGCATGAATTTAAATGTACTACCAGGTTGGTATCTCGGTCCCACCCGTTTACTGTCGAAACAGTTAAATGTAACCACCTCTTCTACTCGAACAGCTTCTTCTCTTGCCCTTCCCGGCAGTGGAACTCTCTTTCTCTTACTTAAGATATTTTACTCTCTGCCTATTCAAAGAATACCTTGCGTCTAGTACGACGTGGCTATTTGGTTAATATATAGGAATACAAAAAGCCAAATATCCGGAGCCTGGCAATTTACAAAAATTGAGTTACTTTCTGTGTGTCGATTTTGTACAAAAATGAGTTTTCAGTGACAATACATAAATCTATTAGCATTTTCTACAATTCGGGAAAGGGGCTACATATACACTATATATATATATATATATATATATATATATATATATATATATATATATATATATATATATATTGCGTATATTTTGGAAATATGATTTCAATAAGGCAGTCTACTTATTTTAATTGAATCCTTTCATATTCACAATATCATCAGGGTGATTTTTTAAGACAAATATTGTATTGTTAATCATTTTCAAAGACAAAATTGCTGTGCTCATCTGAAAGTTAAAATTTCTTACTTGTGAAATGAAGAACGCTGGATTTTAGTACATGCGATTAGCTTCAGGGGAGGTAACCAACTTATGTGGTTGTCAAGAGTATTTTTGAAAGTATTACCTATTACCAAGTTGTTCATATCTATCCCCGTCTGTTATCTATCTATCTATCTATCTATCTATCTATCTATCTATCTATCTCTCTATCTATCTATCTCCGTCTGTTTATCTTTCTATCTATCTATCTCCGTCTGTTTATCTATCTATCTATCTATCTATCTATCTATCTATCTATCTATCTATCTATATATATATATATATTTATATATATATATATATATATATATATATATATATATTTATCTATCTATCTATCTATCTATCTATCTATCTGAATCTTATCCTCGCCCTTTTTTATATTATTTCTTCAAACCCACTTCTTTACTCTTGATTTCACTCTCTGTAAGCCCTTACGTGCTAGTAACATTCCCGCCTTCCTTGAGATGAAATGCTTTAAAAAATTGCTGAGTGACGAGTGTTCTAAACGAAGAGACTCTATCTAACATATTTGAACATTTTTTTTCCTCTCCGATTGGGCAAATATCTGACGTTATTTTCAAAGTCATCTTTACAGGAATTCTAAAATTACAGAATCCAGATTTTGCTAATTAGTGTTTCTAAATTGGTTCATATATTCAAATATGCATTAATTGAAGACATGTCAATAACGAAATATGTGTGTAAAAAGAATGTTTAACATTATCTGACAAAATATACGGCGTTCAAAAATATTAACATCTAGCTAGCTATGTCAGCTCCTATCTATCTATCTATCTATCTATCTATCTATCTTAGTCTGTTCATATCTATCTACTACTATTCTTACTATAGCCACCATAATAACACAAAATCTCAATAGACACCCTAACAAATACCCAAAGAAATTACAGTTCTTGTCTGTGTGGACAGAGGAATAATACAACAGTTTAAAAATCTAAACTCCAATTTTTATTTACAATATGAGATAAGTTATTTACAAGAAACTAAATAAAATAATGTAGTGTACAGTAGTATCATAGCGAAGATAGCATTCAATCAATTACCATGAAAGTATTTATAGAAAAAATCTATCTATCTATCTATCTATCTATCTATCTATCTATCTATCTATCTATCTCCGTCTGTTTATTATCTAGCTAGCTAGCTAGCTCGGTCTGTTCATACATATCGATCTGCTTATCTTGATTGAGGGTAAAATGAAACAGAAGTATAGTTGAATCACTCCTTTTTAGCAGAATATATTCAAGAAGAAAATTCTAGTTTATTTAATCATGTAAAAAGTGCAAGAAAAATTCATCTATCAAAAGTTATCTATGTGAATCTTTTTATCTCTTTATGTGAATCAAATCTTTATATATACTGCTTTACTAAACATAGCTTCCATGTGTCACAAAGCTGAATGTATGGAACACCCAGTAATAATCGAACTCAATACGCATTGATCTAGCAAGAAAAACTGGCTTACATTACGTCGATACGGCTATCTCTTTCTCTATATACATATTTTATCCATACGAATCAATATATATATATATATATATATATATATATATCTTTCTCTCTCTCTCTCTCTCTCTATCTATCTATCTATCTATCTATATATATATATATATATATATATATATATATACAGGTTGAGGCAGAGAGGACGGAGATTTTTTAAAATAATAGCCATTTCAAAAATGTCCATCATCTCTGCCTCACCTTGTATATATATATATATGTATATATGTGAAAGTGTATATAAATATAAATAAATATATATATGTATAATTATTTATATAGTATATATGGTATTTTGTCTGACGATCGCTAAAGCGTGAAATAGGGTCACAAACTCACATCTATCAACCAAATATATATATATATATATATATATATATATATATATATATATATATATATATATATATATATATATATATATATATATATATATATATATATATATATTTAATGCATGTTTCATTAAATAATATAGACAGGTTTTGTCTATTTATTTTTAAGTAGGTTCTTACATATTGTCTGATAAGCTTAATCACATTATCGTTGAAAGACGAAAGCCATTATAAAAGATGACAATTTCAATAAATCAAGCAGCACACGGACGAAACAACAACGATAGTCCCCCCTTGCTGCATGAAATTATCCAAGTAACTACAAACTCGTATATTCTAGACGCGGAAGCGAAAATCACGTCGCAGTTCGTGACATCCCACATGAACACGCGAGAGTGAAAAACGTTAAGTATTAAGTATGGGAAGCCGGTGGTATAAACCAATGGCTTCAATATATTATATATATATATATATATATATATATATATATATATATATATATATATAGTTCGATGTCTAAATTGTCGACTAAACTAGGCCAAAATGAAAATACTATTGCCATCTCATTTTAACATATATCTACCAAAATTACACAAAAATATCTTGAAATACTGTAGAGTAAAGCTATTCAATAAAATCGCCATTAGCTTCAACCACAATCTCCAGACGACTTCGGAGTCTCCTGCAATTTTTCTAGACCGACTAGCTGTTTAAGTTGGTGGATGCAGCCATAATCCTTACCTTCTGTTAATTTTTAGTGTTACAAGGAGTTCTGTTGGTATCTCGCTCAACTGCACCCCACACATAATAATCAAGGGGTTGAAGTCTAGAGAGATTGGTGGCCACATGTAAGGGGTGATATGGTCACAGATAGTTTCACTGCCATGAGTGAGTTCTCCTGTTTGTGTGGCATGGTGCAGAGTCCTGTTGCCAGAAATAGATTCTTCCATAAACCACTTTCCTTGATCCAGTTCAGCACTAACTCTTCAAGGCACTTGGCGTAGGCCTCCGTGTTGAGTCTGAGCCCCTCACGAACAAATTACGGAGTTATTTTGTTACGATCAAAGTGAATTTTCTAAGATAATCCTCGTAATCACCATTAGACTCATCCAACTCTTTCCGAGTCCTCTTACCAGATTGACAACCAAACACTCTGTAATATTTGTATTGGGTGCTTTTAGTGCTAGTGTCATACAGTACAGTATGCCGTTTCCAAATTACTGGCGGAGTGACTGACCCTACTATACTGTTCAGTTGACAAAATCAAAATCAAACAACGCGCATGCGCGAAAGTAAAAATATAAAATAGTGACAATTTTCTCCACCGCAACCTCTGCATCTTTTAAATTCTTGGTAGCAGTAAAAAATAAAATTACTAAAACAACATATTTACATTACTTGTCTATCTTTCTCCACCAAGTTTCTAGAAGACAGATCCCTGAATGACTCACCTTCTGTACGAAGACAGAGGTTTAGTCTTGTCTTGTCTAAAATATAGGACTGACTCCGATGCGTCTACTTCGACCCCATAACGTGGAACACTTTATAGTATCAGAGGGGTTCATAGAGTCAGCGAGGGTGTACTCTTTACTCCACAACATCCAACCTTTTGAAATTACTAATTTATTAAATAAATATATTATTCCGTATTAATATCTGACCGTTCTTATTCTGGAGAGTTTACAAAGTACTTTACTTTCTAGCATTTCCGTTTTGGGTCCACTTCTAGTTCTTCTGTAGACTTTCTTTTCTTTGAACTTGTCCTTGTTGGTGCCACTATTCATTTTGGTACTGGCATATCAAAATTTTTGTGCAGCATTTAACCGGTTCTTCAGGTCTGATTTTCAAGTGTTTCCTCATTTAAGTTGTCCAGACTTGTTTTTTTTTCAATGCTCTTTTGAACTTTCCCACAAACCGTTCCGCTTGTCCGTTTGACCTTGGGTGACATGGTGAGGTCACAATATGTTCTATAGAGAATTACTTGCAAAAGTTTTAAAATTCTTTTCCAGTGAATTGTGTTCCATTATCGGATAATATATTATCTGGGATGTCATATCTAGAAAACGCTATCACTGAGGATGTAGGACTTTTGCATTTGTAAATTTCTGGCTATTTAGTAAAAATATCAACTACTACTAGATGATATTCTCCATCCATAGGATCTGCAAAATCTATATGCAATCTTGACAACGGGATGTCTGTCTTTGTTCAAGGTTCTATCTTTGTGATAGATCATTTTGCTGCTAGAGAACAACCTATACATATTTTTAATGTTTTTTTCCATACCTTGAGCCATTCCGGTACAATATACAAATCTCTTGGAATGGTAGAATGTACGGAATAAAAGTCCTTTAATATGTGTTTCTGTAACACATTCGATACTACAATTCTTTGTCCATACACTACAACACCATCGCATATCAAGTAAGTGTTCAATTCTTGATTCCGTTGTAATTTAATTTCTTTTAACTGCTTCTTTATTTCAGCCATAAAGACGTCATTTTCTGAATTTCCTTCAGTGTACCTGGTAATTAACGTACTACGTTTCACAGAGTGTTTTTAATTTCCATCTCGCTTTTTAGGGCTACTATGACCGTGTCCTCCAAGTGTTCCGTATTTTTAGGTATTAAACTAGATAATCCATATTTTATAATCCTAATCCATATTTTATAATCCTATTTTTAGACGGTTGGCGTCCATCGTAAAATTATTATTTAACAGAATGGTAACCTAACGCTTTAATCTGTCAGTTGTATGGGTAGGTATACCTGTCTTTGAACCATATATAGATAATAACGGTTTATGATCTGTTTGCAACGTGAAATTTCTTCCATGAATAAATTTGTGGAATCTTTCATAGCGAATATAATTGCTAGAGTTTCTTTCTCTATTTGGCTATAATTTTTTTATGACGCTAGAAGCGAGCGTAAAGTATGAACGAAAGCTATCATTTTACCACTATCGTATTTGTATAAAATCACTCCGTAATCACTAGCATCTGACACTACTAAAATTTTACTTCTGGATTGTAGTACGCTATTAATAACTAAGACGTAAGTCTTTTTATCTTGTCAAACGCTTTTCGACATTTATGATCCCAACTCCACTTTATTCCCTTTTTCAATAGATTGTTAAGTGGAGCTGTCAGATTATGTATATTACATACACACATTATATAATAATGAGCTAGTCCTAAAAAAGCTTGTAACATAGTTACGTTTGTTGGTGGAGGCATATATCTAATTGCATTTGCACTCGACGGATCTGGTTTCTTAATATTTCTATCAATAATTTGACCCAGGTATTTTATTTTTGGCAAAAACTATTCTCATTATCTTTCACTAAGCTTGAATCCATATTCTCTTAGTTTTTGCATCATAGTTTTGACATGCCCAGCATGTTCTTCATTCGAGACGCTCTTGATCAAAAGAACGTCTAGATGCGCCACTGCGAATCAGCAATCCGACTGCATGGTATGGATGGCTTGTTAGAAAATAGCTGGTGTCACCTTTATTCCAAAAGGAAGTCGATTAAACTTATATAAACTTCTGTGTGTATTTAATTCACGATATTGATTTTCAATCTAAATTTGTAAATATGCTTCAGAGAGATCCAACTTTGAAAATAATTTTCCGCCGTTCAACTTTTTTCTACTGGACTTGAGAATGGATCATTGTGTGTTACGAGAAATCCGCGTAAATCCGATTTTTTCATTTTTTTTTACGTACACCACTGGTGTCGGCCATTTTAAATAGTTTATCTTTTTGTAATTCACCAATTCTCTCTAATCTGTCCAACTCATCATTTACTTGTTATAATGCTTCGTTTCGGTTTAAATACTAGCGATGAACAGTTTTTACTTGAAAATTCACCATGATATTGTGAACCACGACCCAGTTCATTAGAAAGAACATCAGGAAAACATTTAAGTCTTCTTTCAGTTTTTCGTTGTGACTTTTAAAAACGTTTTGCTTGTACAGTTATATTTATTCAATATTATAAATTAATTTCTTTCTGTGAAATTTTTTTTCTTTCGTTCTGCAGTGTGATTTGATATCGTTTTTTTTTACCCCAGTTAGAGCCTTATGCATTTTCCATGGACAGTCTTTCCCAAGATGTAATTTTCTCCATCTGAAAATTTTTTTATATTTCTTTTTGTCGATTTTCCTTAGCTTTTACCAGTGCAATTTCTTTATTTTGAAGTTTTTTAAGCTCATGCTTCAAACTTAGCATAATTTGGCAATCGTCCACTATTTTCTGTGGTGTTATGCTTCTCTTCCCGCCATTAGACCTTGTATGAAAATTAATGCCTTGAACATATCCACAGCCATATCTTTTAGTTTAAACTGTTTACATTCTCTGTTGACCATACCAATGTACGTGACAAAATCTTCATTCTATTTTTCGCTTAAACTTATGCACTTCTAACGAGCATTGAGCAGAGAGCACTTGTACATTATAACACCATCACATATCGAGTACATGTTCAATTCTTTATTTTCTTCTTTTTTAGTTACTTTTAATTGATCTTTATTTTAGCAATAAAAATGTCCTTTTCTGCTTTTTCTTTAATTTCATCCAGTGTAACTGGTAATTCCCATACTAGGCTGCACAGAATGGTTTTAATTCCCATCTTGCTTTTTAGCACTGCTTTGACTGTGTTCTCCAATGGTTCTACAGTTTTAGGTATTAACCTTAGATATTCTATCTGCATGTCCTAATTTTCTACCATAGTTATAGCATTCTGCATTTTTCTATGGACAGTCTTTCCCAAGATGTAATTTTCCACATCTGAAACAAGGTTTTATATTCCTTTTTGTGCATTTTTCTTTAACATTTACCAATGCATATTTTTTGTTCTGAAGTTTTTCAGAATCATGCTTCAGACTTAGCATTTTTTGCAATCTTCCACTATTTCTTTTACTGTTATGTTATTATTATATTCAATCTTTGCTATAATTTTCGTCCGTACTTCAGCATCCTTTACCACTGTTGGACCTTTCACGGAAATTAATGCCTTGAATATATCCAGATTCATTTACTTTAGTTTAAATTGTTCATATTCTCTGTTAACGGTACCCACACACATGACAAAATCTTCATCTTCGTTTCTGGTTAAATTTAAGCACCTCAAACAAGCATGGAACAGAGAGCATTTGTCACTAAAAGATTCGTCAGAATGTGTAACGTCTTCAAACTCTTTTTCACCTGATTTTCTCTGTAAAATATAAGTAAACTACTTTTCATAGTGTATTCGAGGTATTTTATATAAAATCAAACTTTTTTTATCTTCTTCCCAGCCACTACATTCCTGGATAATTATTTCTTCATGTCTGCGAAAACACGCAGCAAAATTTAGTTCGTCAGGATTATATACGAATTCTGATACGGTGTTTTACACCGCGTCTGTCGTAAGAAACGTTGAAGCATTTTCCTTCAGAACACTTCCAACAACTCTTGTTGCTTTTACAACTGTAGCACTGTTGCGTATTTTGCTGTTGTTGCTTATGTTGTTATTGTTGAATTTCAACTATTCAAGCCAGAATTTTCTCCATATTCGCAAGAATATATTTTTTAAACCAACGTTGTTGAAATTCTTGTAACTCCTGTTGCACACGTATGAGCTTCGAAAATCTGGTCGCCCATTATTTTAACTCTCCTTATAATGTGGTGCATGTTATACCGCGCTTGAGTTCATGTTCCTCGTTCTCAACTATTATAACTCCAGTTAAAATGTTGCGCTTGATTTAGAGATCCTTGTCGGCAACTGTTATGACTTCCTATCGTAAGGTTATTGTTATAACTTGATATGACGTAATTTGTTCAAGTATTCTATATATGTAATGCTTAGGCTATTGCCATAACAACACTATAGTCAGTATCAAAACTGTATATTTATTGTCCATAAAATAAACAATTGTGGCACAGGGTCGAATGGGAAGTGGGCTAAGGCTGGTCATCACTAAACATCTTAGAAACTATTTAATCAAACCTTCAACCCATTCATTCATTAAAATTTACTTATTCACCATAAAAGTCATCCATCAGCATTTAATCGTACATGTTTCACAATAATACACATTCACAGGGAACCTAGAAAAAAACCATGCGGTAAAAATCTCAAAATTCGTAAATGTCGTTTTTTACCTATTTTCTTTTTTTTTTTTTTTTTTTTACAAAGAAACCTAAAAATGTCATGCATCATGAAATGAAAGGGAAAAGGACGGACCCAAGAAATAAAATGAAATAAAACAAAATATTCAGACTAAAACATGAAATGTGTTAGAAGGAGCCGTCCACCCTTCAAAAGTAATAAGAGCAGCCGCTGTATTTTGTCTATAGACAGAATCAAGAAGCACACTCACTAATGGAGTGAGAAGGAAAAATAACTGATTTAAACAAACAAATCAAATCTATCATATTGTAAATAAATACATATAGTTTTATATTTACTGATTTTTTCTTAATTTCAGATATTTAAGTTAAATGTGACACAATTGTGATACTGGTAGTATGAAATGAGGATTAAATTTCATGTGAAAACATTGTATAGGAATTGGAGAATTGGAAAGGGCAAAAATATTACAACATTAAAGTGAAAACATGAGTTGAAATATGAAGAGAAGAAAAAAGAATGTTTTTTTCTTTCTGATAACCAGAAACATAATTGTCGTCCGAAAGCAGGATCGAATTATTATTCGCAGAGCTAATAATATAAACAATGAAATTTTAATCGCTCAATATGTCCTGAAGAATTGGAAATATAATTATCGGCCTAAAGCAAAATGAAATTATTATTCACAAGTCCAATAATGTAAGCAATTCAGATTTTAATCGGTCGTATTGAAAGGTCAACAACAAAGAAAATTGTGAACGTTAGGGACATAGAAAATGCTGATATTAGGAACATAGAAATTATTTTTCAATACAGAAGTTTGTTATCGAAAAAAAATTGTTTTGGATAAATGATCGAGCGCGGCCAATTGTTATTAAGGATATAGAGGAATAAACAAAGTTTTTTGTCGATGAATGTATTGTTTTGAATATCTGACCGCTTTGTTTGAAAGTCAGTGATGTTTCTCAAAAAGTGGAGGAAATATTTAACTGATATCAATATTAATGAATCTTGAGGTTACGTAGGAGACCAGAGAAATACATATAAGCAGAGCGCTTAAGCGACTCAGTAGTTGAAGCGGGAAATGAGGACGAGACAGCAGCGGACGAAAGAGCTGCAAAATCCCGCGTGACCTGCTTCCAAGAGAATTTGCGAACGACATCTTTCCTTCTGTCTATAACCGGTTCCAAATTTATAAGAAAGAGACAAAGTGTCATGATAGAGAGTTTGCTGGAAGGGTTGATATTTTTGTATCAAGAATTATATAAATCAGTTGAAAATTGATTCTTCGTTATTTTGATATTTTATTTGTATTTGCGTCAGCGGAAGCGTTCTTTGTAGTACGGTTCCGTCACGGTCCTACTCAGCGCTAGAGTACGAACGAAATTCGGTCTTCACTGCTCTGTGATCAAGGAACACAACGTGGGACAGGGCAGATAAAGGATCGAAGCGGCCAGCAGATAACCATCAGTTGATCGGCGGCAGTACTAACCAGCGTTGGAAGGGCCCAGGATCATACCGGACCGACCGTGTTATAAAAACCTCGTACCATGTTCTTAAATAACCTTGTCAATGGACTTTCATATGGAAGTCATGCATGGTGCCCAAACTCGTATAGAAATATTTAAACTGTCAGTTGTTTATAACCGCTTTCTAAAATCAAAGCTCGTGAACTGGCGCTACAGAATCTAAAAAAGGAACAGTAGCAGATAACAGCGCATTAGTTAAGGACAATGAACAATAATAACAACTGAAATGAATAGCACATGTAAATCAGAGAAAATAATGACATAATCAACATGTTGACTTTCCACGCTACTTCAGACAAAAGTTTAGGAAGGAAACTCCCATCAGTGCTGGAAAGCGATAACAGTTACTGAACTTGAGAAATGTATTTCCATGAAAAATTGTTTTAAAAGAAAGATTTTATAAATAGAAAACCGATGGTAGCACAGGCAGTCGGTTAACGAATGCCGAATATTAATAGAATCATTTCACCCCAAGTAAGGCAATAAATTACGTAAGACCCAATGGGTTACTGAATGTCAAAGTATAGAAAACAAACATCATTAAAGAGACAGAACACTCAAAGATCATGAGCTAAAAAGACAGAAGATATCGATTGACATAGCATTTAAATTGTTTAAGACCAAAATTGACTGGGAAAAAGAAGCAGGATATAAGAGTATATAAGATAAGGATATAAGCTGCATATAAGTTATTTTTTCTTATAAGTTGACGGATACCATTAACATTAGTATTATCAATTATTAGTAGTAATATTAGTATTGCTATTAGTACAGGGTGTCAAGAAAGTTTGTGTGAACTTTAAAAAAATTATAACTTTATTTGTATTTGCTATAGAAATAAGCTGTAAAAAATGTTATAAAGTTCAATGTACTTAGTTTTAAGTATAGCTAAAATAACTAATGTGATTTCAGGCATTACTGTAAATCATTTGGCAAATATTTTCCGTGAACTGCAAAAGCGTATTTCCCTTTGTATTGCTAATGATAGAGGACATGTGGAAACTTGAATAAAATTTAAGTAAAACCTTAGAAAATATAGATTTACTTCTTCCTAATCCTTTTTACAAATTCTTTCTATCGCAAATACAAATAAAGTTATAAATTTTTAAAGTGCACACAAATTTTATGGACACCCTGTATTATCACGACACCATTATTACCATTACTACTATTACCATTAGTATTATTAGCATTAGTATTATTAACATTACCCTTATTATTATTAACCTTAGTATGACTAATGGTTGGTATTGGTCATAAGAAAGATTTAAAGGCGAAGGAGGAACAAGATGTTGTAAAATTAATGATTAAAAACAACTTAGCATTGAAAAAAGCTTAACTTGAGACAATAAATCATTTAAACAAGAAATGGAAAAATTTGCAAACATTGAAAAAATTATTGTATGTAATAAAAATATGCTAGTGACAGGTTAAATATGTAATAAGCATAAACAATGAATTGATCGGTAATAAGATATTAATGACATTGTCTCCCGGACATAAAAAATAGAGAAAAGAAATAAAATTTAAAAAAAAATATTTTGGGAAAGACAGCAGCGCTATCAATATACTACTTTTTAGATATATATCACAGAGAAAATTTTCTCTTACTGATATTCACCCAATAAAAGGCCCAAGAGCCGCTTAAGGTAGAGGATTACAGTATGATGTTGTATGAGCGTAAGAGAAGAAAAGTAGTCCAATTTATGAAGTTAGTAGAAAAGATAACGGTTTAACCTACACTTAAAGAGATTCCTATTCGAGAGATTTGGAAAAAAAAAATCCTGCCAAGAGTTTGTTCCATAAAGCAGCAGTTCCTAGAAAGAAGCTATCCGAGAGCAACTTTCTTTTTGCTAAGGTAATACGAATAGAAAGGTAATTATTTTCTCTTCAACTTCCATGTGCTGATTACTAATTCTGCTGTTTTTCTATAATTTTATAATTTTGACAGGAAAATTGTAATTACTAACTCTGGCCGAAATTTCAAACTTTACAAAATCCAAACAGCCTATTTTGTAAACCAAACACATAGTTGTTAGTTTGGTTTGGTTTGTTGTGATTTACGGCATATCAATCTCAATGGGTTATTTAATGCCGACAACTGTTTTTTTTTTTTTCTGGCAATATTTTGTTTTATCAAAAATCTATTTCCGGTAATATTTTTTCCTCAAAAATGTATAGCTGGTATTATTATTTTAAAACATGTATTGCTGGTAATATTTTTTTTTCAAAAACGTATTGCTAGTAATATTTTTTCAAAAATATATTGCTGGTAATATTTTTTTAAGAAAAATATATATTGCTGGTAATAGTTTTTTTTTTTCAAAAATATATTTCTGGTAATATTTTTTTTTCAAAAGTATTTTGCTGGTAATATATTTTTTTTCAAACATATATTGCTGGTAATAGTTTTTTTTTTTTCAAAAATATATTGCAGGTAATAGTTTTTTTCCTTCAAAAATTTATTTCAAGTAATAATTTTTTACAAAGCATTTCTGGTATTAAGACCTATTTTTACACTTTTATAATGCTTTTTACCTCAGTCCGGGGTTTAACTATTTGCCCATAGCTGGGACTCTGACGGGTGCTACAACCCCGGGTCAGGGTATACCTGGGAACACTAGCAATTAAGAGGTGGTTCCACGCTCCTCAAATCCTTCTGATCAGATGCGTAGTTTATCGTCATACCCAGGACACGGATGTAGTTTATCATCATACTGAGGACGCGGATGTAGTTTATCGTCATACCCAGGACGAAAATGGTTGTTGGGTCACACTTAGAGTGTTATCTGTTTGTATCATAAGTATGCTTATCCTAATATATTATTAATATATGTACATTTATTGCCCTTATTTTTCCCTCATTTTTTTCTTTTAGTCAATCTGCACAGTATTCTAATCTCATTGATCAAGCTCTTACGAGAGAGGAACGAATATTGATCAGTTGTTTCTAATATTTTTTCGAGTTTCTATTAATTCTAGCTGTGTTAAGCTTTCAAAATGGGAGATTAGAATATGTTTAAATATGACTGTATATGTTATTATGATTTAAATTTAGAATGTATAAAAATGGGAAGTTTTGAAAATTTATGATTGAAATGTCTGTTGTAGCAAAACAAAAATAATAACATTGTGTTGTATTAATCTTTAAACGAAATGCGAGTTGTATAATGTTTATCAGCGCGGAATTAGAAAAAAAAAACAAGTTTAACTTCAGTATGTTGCGTTTATTTTCGCACTTCCTTAATATTTATTTAATCCTTTCAGCCCTAGGTTCCTGAACAATTTTAACCCTTGAGCTCCTAATTCAAAATTCACAAATAATTTTTATGTAATGTTTTACGGTAGATATAAAAATAGTTAAAAGTGTTTACCTACCATTCAACCGGTTGCTGGACATTACGTCATTTTTCTCTACCACTGGTAAAGCGGTGGTCACACCTCAAATGGTTAATAAAAAAATTAAGGTTTTAACCAGTACATGTGCTGTTTGACATTTGTGCATTAATTAATATTCGAACTGAGGAAAGGATTCCCTGAATGTTTTATGCTTTCACCTAATAAATTAATAGATTTCCCAATGTAACTAATCTGGTACATTTGGCCGGATTATTAGATATAGTTTGAATAACATATATAGTATTTGTTCCTTTTACTTTTCTTGTATATTCTTTCTTGTATATTTTTTTCATTTTAATTTTCTTGTATATTTAAGTCATTCTGATGTCAGTATTAGAGTTGTTTAAGAGTTAGTGAAATTCGTGTACAGATTTCTTTTAAAAATCATTTCACTCCAAGCAACATAATGTGTTACTGGTAGTGAATGAGGAGACTTTAACCAGGAAAAGTGAAGAGAAAAGACAATAAAAGAACGGTTACCAGAAGACAAAAGATATCGATTGGCGTTGCATTAAAATTTTTGAAGAATAAGGTGGCACGGAAAAAAGAAACCGGAAATTAATTCCATAGGGAGAGAAGTTCGAGGAGAAAAGAAACTATTAAAATAGAGCCTATGGTTTCATCTACCCAGTACGGTAAAACGGTGGGAACTAGTTGCCAATCTAGTAGCATGCTTAAATTCGTGCAGATGAATCACCAAGGAAAAAAGCTCAAAAGAAATATCCTTGAAAAGGAATTAATCAATTTTTTCCCTCCATCCATGTACAGTTTAAATTTACTTAACCTTTTGTAAAAAAAAGTCTATTTTTATCACACTGATTAAATTTAAAATAAATAAATACACAGTACGACAGAAATACCTCCCGCATTTGAAACCGACACCTGCGTACTGCTAGAGAACAGAGACAAGTTGCAATCATGTCGTCATCTAGCTAATGTTTTACCATTATTTTGAGGTACCATCAGTTACCAGTGCACATTGTGTTTTTGTTGGTGAAACTTTTTTTAAGACTGTTGTCTCTGCAGTTGCAATATAGGAGAGCTTTTCTTGCTCATTTCATGTTACGTCGGAATGATGCCGTTCCTGGTCGATACCCGCAAAATTTGAAAATTCCAGGATCACAGGTTTAGCGTTTCAAAGAAAGCCATCTGAATGACCTGGAAGCGCTCTAACAACTGGGTGATGGTAAAATTTAGAAATCGTCTACAAGAATGTATGGCGAATAGAGGCCTCATTTGGAGGATTTCATTTTTAAACCAAGTGCCCTTTCTTCAAACAACAGTGAAATAACTGATTTTAACAGCAGTTACTTTGGTCTTTTTGTCAGCTTTTAAAATATGGGAGTTAACTCTTCATAAATATTTTTTTATGCATTTGAATGCACACGAAGTATTTATCATATCAATTTATGCTGGAAATAATATGGCTATTTACTTGCATAATAATAACTGACATAGTATGTCTTACTTGATATATTTTTACATCTGGTTAGCACCCAAAAAAAGCAAGGGTTTCCTGAAACTTAAAACAAGTGAAAAAACGTCGCCGAGGAGAAAGAATAGCAACAGAAATAACAGCATTGATTTTCTTAATAGATTTTATTTAAAATCAAAATGTCGAATACTAGTTATTCAAATCAAGAATCAACTGTCACCTGGCAGACAATTCTTCTTTTTTTTATGCGATTCCTGCTCGATGTAGTATATAAATGAAAACTACAGACATTACAAACATGTATCTGTTGAAAATATAAATGCTAACCGATAAAATTATTATCTAAAGATCTCTTACATGACTTATCATCACTTCATCTGGACGCAAAAAGAAAAGCTCACAAAATCCATAAAAATAAGTACTAGCAGCATCAGAAATTCTACTTTTAAAATACTACCAACCACTTCTTTATCTACTAACAACGAAAAACTGTAACCTATCCCAAAGACTAAATTTTAACGACTAACTCCAAAACAATCAAAGCTGTTATATATATATATATATATATATATATATATATATATATATATATATATATATTTGTTATACCGGAACATACTTATTCTATTGTTAATAGACCCTCCCACAGATAATAAGTAGTAGTAGTAGCAGTCACCGGGCTCAGAGTGGAGTTGAGGGAGTCAGTCGATGTCGGACATTAAAGTATCAACCATCACAACTAGATTGCTGCGTCATTAACTATTATTTCAAGTTCTTAACGTTTTGTACGTCGAACTTAATTTAGGATCGACTTAGTGAAATACAAGCCTCCACTGTGAAAACTACTCTACAACAATATTGTTGGATTTATTGCATATTTTCAATACATACATAGATGCATATATATATATATATATATATATATATATATATATATATATATATATATATGTATGTGAAAATATGCAATAAATCAACAATAATTAAATAAGGATTTCCTTAGCTATGCCCATCATTTTATTCCCAATAAAGGACAAAATCATGCCAATCCATTAGCTTAAAAATGTAAATACTTTCACCACCTAAAATACAAAACTTACATTTCTGCAAACAAGCTGTATCCCAAAAACATTTAACTATTTAAAATACAACAAACTGTAAGCACTAGTTGCATGTCGATCAAAGATTTGGTAAAAAAATCGAATAATATAGACTGTCTACATTTCCATATGAAATATACAGACCAGGCTTGTATGAACTCGCATTTCTGAATAAAGAAGTGACATCCGTTAGAATAACCTACTAAATTCTTTAGTATCATACAGAAATAAAAGCAAGCCATGAGTTTGACTTAAAAAAAACCCCAAAAAACACTGCCTTAGTAAAATGAAAAAGAATTAACACAACCTACTGTTAGACATTCTCATGACGGTCGTCCTCGAGTATCGCATCCAGAGGTTGGCAGTGAATATTTCGGAGACAGTAGGAAAGCGTAGTGGAGGTTCGCAGTGGATATCACAGCAGAGTGTAGTTCATCCTTCGCCTTTGGTCCTTCCGGTAGGAGGAAACAAGATGGCCGCCTTTATACACTATGAATACAGTGTTGGGCGGCTTCTGATTGGTCAACCTTCTATTGGTCGACTATAAAGGGAAATAAGTCATTCTGACTCGCTCACTAGTTATATGGTATATACCCCCAAAAAACCGTAACACCTACTATGGTTAACAAACTAGAAGGAAATATTGTATAGGCAATTTGGGGTATATCGTTGATATTGACTAATATGAGGGTGTGCTGGAAAGTTCAGAGGCTGACCAACATATACATTTAAGTAGAAACACCAGTTGTTGGACTAAAAGACATGCAAGTGGATCAGAATACAACAGCTTGCCGACCAGATGTTGTATTTAGTCACCCTATGAACTCTTCCGACAATCCATGTACAGTAAGAAACCTAATTCGGGTGTATATGTTTGGCATACACTAGTAAACTACTATACTCAATGTTCGACTGTAATTTTGGTATACAATAAAACATCAATTTTTGTACATATTCAGTATACACTAATGTACAAATATACAGAATTTTGGTTATATTTTAGTAAACAATAATACACCAATATACCATATTTTAGGGTATATATTCCGTATTCACTAAAACACTAATATACCCAATTTTGGCTTATATTTTGATATACGCTAATATAATCAATTTTGATTATATATTTGGTATTCAGTAATACACTAATATATGCATTTTTGTGAATTTTTGGTATAGACTAATCGAATGTTTTTTTTGTATTGACTAATACACTAATATATCCATTTTGGGTTATAATTTTGGTATACACCAAAACATTAATATACCCAATTTTTTATCTATAGTTTTAGTATACACTAATACACTAATATTCTCAATTTCGGTTATATTTTTGGGATGCACCAATTTGCGAGTATATTTTTTGTATACACTAATATAGCAAATTTTTAATGCACTTATATTACACTAAAATTTCCATAATTAAGTATTGACATTCACAGGCGACTTGAAGCCAACACGTGACGCCCATATTGCAAAACCTTTACATGCATATTTTTATAACTTATTTTTAGTGGATACTCATATTTGAGTAGACGTTCCGCTTATCTATTAAACAGTATATTTATCTATATTGTTTAATAAATAAACGGAGCGTCTAGTCAAATATGAGTATCCACTAAACATAACGTTTAAGTTATAAAAACTATATCGGATTAATAAATAAAACATCTATCCCATTTCTATACACACACACACACACACACACACACACATATATATATATATATATATATATATATATATATATATATATATATATATATACATACATATATATACATACATATATATATATATATATACATACATACATAGACACTAAAATTCTACATTGAACCTTTGACACCGACATACCTAATGAAAATAAAAACAACATAGAAATTAAAATTGAAACAACTCCGCATTATTCCTGATATAATGGAATATGTGTACAGCTGTGTTCCCCCGTCACTGGAATATGATTGCCTGGTGTCCGTCATAAATACCGACGGACGCGTAGGAGAGTCAGGGCCTTAGTCTGAAAGCTAAGTCTATAACGACGCCCATTGGACTACGCCATTGATCTACACTTCTTACCTGCGACTACGACGCGTACCAGTCGATTACTGCTACCGTATTCTATTTGGTTATAGTAGCCAAAACCACTTAGCTACTTCGTTCAAATATATCCCTTTCCGGGACATATCAATTCCAAAGCTAAAATTCGAATGCAGACAAACTAATTGCGAAACATATCAAATTTATTTTTTTTTTTTTACTTTCCTAATTTAATGATATATGCACAGATATGTGATTTAATGAAAGATTGTGTCGCATTTGTTGTGGGAAATTTTAATGATTATTTCTTACGTTTTAATGGGCAATGACTCAGAACAGCAATGAAGCAGAGAGGGAAAACAGGAGTCATTGGCGAATATGGATCTGCTTATCAATGTTACTGGCATCCACACGATTTAGGGATCGTCTTCGAGAATTTATCTATAATATAAAGCTTGTTCATCAGAACAAAATCTTTCAACTCTTCATGCAACATCCATATCAATAGTAATTTTTTTTGCCACGATCATAGAAAATAACACAAAACTGTTGATACAAAACCAGTTTTGTGAAATGAATGCGGTAAAGATCCCAGTCTAAAGTTTTCTTTTGAGTTTGTTTTCGTTGATTGCGTTTGTTGTATTGTCATTTTCAAGAAGAGTTATTTCTTTTGAGAAGAATAAAAGCTTTATTGATCTGTTAAATTTGTTTCTGTATTGATATTTTCGCTTTGTTCCAGTATCTCTAAGTGGACCCATCTCTCCCTTCATGTGCCATTCTTTGTGTTACTGGTTTTCTCATCATAATATTACAACCTGCTGATTCTAAATGTTTTCATTAATTAAAAAGAGGAAGCACCTCGATTTTTGAAACATTGCAGTAACGAAATCAGTAGAATATGGAATCGGTTTATTTGTCAGAACCGATCCTGAAATGCCAATGACTTATTGAAATTATACACCAGATATATTCTTATCTAAAAAGCACTTTCTTTTGGTGTGTTCTTCTAATGATGTTAAAATATTCTTGGGAAAGGCATCAGTTCATATCTTCTCCACACCACAAGCTTTGGTTTAAATTCTTGTAGAGGATGAGTCCGAAAAAGTTAATATCGGATGTTATCCATTTTGCAGATGAGACCGTTACTTCGCAGAAAGATTTTTTTTTAAATGTTGATGAACAGAAGAGGAAACTCTTTTCCAAATTTAACAAATTTATTTATGATTCAAAAATGTTCGTTAAATAAGTGGTATAGCACTTCTATGTGCTGTATTCATTTAGGACCTACACGATCATGACTGTCAATAATTTCCTCTCCTTTTTAGCGCTTAGTAAAGATTTCTTTATGCTATATCTTCTAATACCTGTTCTGTAAACGACTTACACAAGCTTATTCGGTAGATTTGGCACTGCTTTCCTCAATTTCTCTTTCCTCAATATCCTGTGTGTGTTAATTTTCCAAGCCCTCTTTCCTCATTATTTTCCGTTGATGTTACATATAAGTGTCTTTTTGTCTTTATTTCTTCTAAAGCTTCGTCGTGTCTCATGTATTCAGTCCATGGTATCCTCAGCATCATTCTGTAGAACCACATTTCTGTTGGCTGAAGTCTCTTTTCCATTTGATGTTTCAGCATACACTGCCATATATCGATGTTACATAACATTTCAGTACTCTTTTTTCGTTTCCAATGAAATCTTCTTGTTTCTTAATACTCTGCTTAGCTTTGGAAAGGTATTTTCGCTCGTTACAAATATAGAAATTAGACACGAAAAAGTCGATGATATAAATGTCAAATAGTTTTTCGTTTGTATATGTGTGTGTTTGTTGATAACGTTTGATTTTTTTGTATGTAAATTTTTAATCGCGTTTATGTTTTTGGGTATATGTGTATATATCCGTAGTAGTAGCAGCAACAATTGTAATGCAATAATAGATAGATTATAATGTAAACTGCGTAATCATTTGAAGTAATGCTGAAAACAAAATGATGTATAAGATTTGTGTTGATACCACTAATAAATGAACAATGCCCAAATGAATAATTGTTAAAGTTGCGAAATGTACGATATTTTTTACGGAAAACTTGATGAACTGAAATTATCAACAGACAATCGACTCCAAATTGTACCTAACAATTACAAATTACGTCTAACGTGTCATAGGTTAAAATATATTTTACTCACAATCATAATAGCGGTAAAACACAAAGATTTCGAATCGAATGGCTCCTTCGATTTTTCTAAACAATATCGTCTGCAACTGTTAGAAAAAAGTAGCTCTCTTTTTCGAGGGATATAATTTGTGAAAAAATAGAAATTTGACAATTCAAATTTCAATCTCTCTTGAGCTTCTCTTATTCACACTCACAAAAATAATAACAACTTAATGTCCGCTAGACAAATAAGGTTTTGCCGCATACTTTTCCTTTTATCTATGTTTGGAAGCCATTCTAGAAAGGCAATGAGATACGACGCCACAGTATTTCCCAAGAAGTTATTGAATTTGCATATAATAAAAGCAAAGTATCTGTAAAAAGGTCATAATTACTTACTACATCCTGAAGAGTCACAACATTTCACTTCAGGATCTCTTTCTCTTAATGTTTCATTTCCCTACAGGACTATTGCTACATAACATGTTTTATATAATTTCACCTCAAGCAAGGCAATAAAGCCACTAGGACTCAAGAGGTTACTGAGTGTAAGAGAATATGAGAAAAAACTACTATTAAGAAGAGAAGACAATAAAAGTCAGAAGATAATGATTGAGATTGCATTTCAATTTTTGAGCATCAATGTTGACTGAGAAACAGAAATCAGGAACAGAGTTCCACAAGCGAGAAGTGCAGGAGAATAAAGTGTTAGCATAGAACATGCAGTTACATCTAGCCATTTTAATTGTAAAATGATGAGACCTTGCTGTTAATCCAGTACTGCGCTTAAATTTATAAAGTCTAGGTTTCATGGTAGAAAGTTCATCAAAACAATTACCATGAAAGTATTTACATTATGATAAATTATTCGGACTGTTGTCCTCATCTTTGTCACCATATTTATTACAACGCTTCAGCCGTTGTACACTCCGGCCTTCTTCAGGTAGTTGGAATGTCGAACTGAACCCTTTATTTCGCTCACTGGGGTAGACTGTTGAATATGTTAGTTCGTTCCACGTGCCATGTTTTAATGGATGTCAGTTATCAGTTATCTCCTGTTAATTTCACTCTGAACGTCCTCCACTGCCTTAACCGGGTATTGAACTCACACTCTTTGGGTCCTGTCACTGGATCTAACTAACACCTTTATCCACTGTGCCATGTGTTCTTGAGGACATACATTATAACATGGCACGTGGAACTAGAACAGCCTACCCCAGTGATTAAGGATTCAGTTCGAGATTTCAACCACCTGAAGAAGGCTGGAGCGTACAACGGCCGAAACGTTGTAATAAATATGGCGACAAAGTTGAGGACAATAGTCCGAATAATGTAAATAATGTACATAATACCTCATCTCAGAAATATAGACAGATAATGAAAGTATTTATACAAAAGATACAGGGAAGCTGCGTACGACGATGGAAAAGGGACTAAAGCCGAGATGCAAAATCAGTACCAATAACATTGCAGATTTTTCTCTTGGGTTTTATCAGAGCACTATACCAGATCTTTTATCGTTTTCAACAAGACCTTCTTCTAAACGATCCCTTTCTTTTTTTATGATAAATATTCCTACATCGATTTACATAAAGTTTTTACCTATGTTATTTATTTCTTGACTTTAATTTCTGTCTCAGGTGTTCTGCATAGGCGGCAAAATATGTTCCCTGTTGCAATTACGAAAGTGTTAGCAACACGGGAAAATATTTTGATTATAACACCTGATGATAGTTTTCTTGTGTAGATTATTACGGTACAATATTAGAATTTTGGAGCATCGCGATAGAGGGAATTATGATGATAGGCTGATGTATTTTCGCGTACCATTGGCCTACAATCCTTACTCAGAGAAAGCATCCTAACCTAAATCTGATACAAGTTTACAGAAGTACAACACCCAATGTGTATAGACTAGGGACTTTTCCGTTTATCCCCTCTTATGAACTCTCGATCCCCGGTTACCTCCCTCTCCTTAGAAAAGACTCTGAAACCCATATGCACGAAGTAGGAGTTTACGTCAAGGACTGTTTCCCATTAGCTAGGGAGCTAGAATCTCCAGACCATTTATACATGCGTCTCCGTCTATCTATCTTCAATGCTGTAAGCTAGCTCTTCTTCGTCTATCGCTCTCCATCCTCCCAGGACTGTGGCGTACACGAAAGCATTTCCGACAATATAGACAAGGCTATCTCTCTTCATCCGTTTGCTCATATATTCGTGTTCGGTAATTTTAACGCCCGCCATTCCAAGTGGCTTAAAAACTGACCTTGCTGGCATACAAAACCTTAACTTTTCAATTACTCAATCCCTCACACAAACGGTTGACTTTCCCACACGTTTCCCCAATAATCATGACATTGAGGCTTTCCTTCACAATCTCTGTTTCATCTCCATACCGAGTCTTGTCGTGCCACGCAGCTCTGCCCACTTGGCAACTCTGTTCATGCTGAAGTGTCTGTCAACATCTTCTACTCTACCGCCAACAAAGAACCTCCTACCAACAGAACATCTTTCTGTTATCAACAAGCTGACTGGGACTCGTTCCGTGATTTCCTTCGCGATGTACCCTGGAATGTGGTCTTTAATCTCCCCGTTCAAGAATGCGCTTCTGAGGTCTCTTCCTGGGCCAAAGCTGGAAACGAGGCTTTCATCCTCGCAAGGAAATATAAGGTTAAATCGCGCTCATCCTCTTGGTTGTTTGCTGCTTGATCAGATGTCATTGCCCATAGGAATCACTTCTTCCGCCTGTACCGTTGTGTCGTGTCAGATTGCAACAGAGATCTCGTTGTCTCAGTCTGTAATGAGTGCAAGCGTGTCCTCAATGAAGTAAAGTCACTATTTCCTGATAGAATGAAATAACGTATTGCATCTCGCAAATTCGGCTCCAAAGATTATTAGCGTCTCTGCAAGAGCGTACTAAACAACAGCAAACCCAATACCTCCTTTATTCAACCAATTTGAGGTCCTGATTCCCTCAGCTAATAAGGCCGAGGGCATTGCTCGGAAATTCTCATCCAATTCAACGCTCGATTCATCCGGTGTACCCACATCCGATTCCCCTATCCCCTAGAACTGAGGCTCTCTTGAGCGAGTTGCACATAACCCCATCTTTGGTATTGGATATCATCTCTAAATTAGGCTCTCATAACTCTAGCGGTGGGGACGGGATACCATCCATTGTCCTGAAGAAATGTGCTCCTGAACTGGTTCCTGTCCTTTCCAAACTATGCAAATACTGCCACAGCCACTCTTTGCTTTCCAGCCTGTTGGAAGTCTGTTGTACCTCTGGCGACCCTTCTGACCCGTCTAATTACCGTCCTATCAAGTCTCCTACCACTCTTTGGTAAAGTCTTTGAAGCTTTAATGAGGCACCTTACATCCCATGATCTGCTCTCTGACAATCAAGATGGTTTCCACTTTGCCCAATCTACAGCTGATGTGCTCACGGCCATAACTGACTTTTTTTACCGAGCACTTCGCAATAACGGAGAAGCTCGTGCCGTGGCTATAGATACATCTAAAGCGCATGCCGGCCTCCTTCGTAAGCTTCAGGACGATTATTTGACTTAATACAATCATTCCTGTCAAACCGTGTAATGGAGGACGTTCTTAACGGATTCTCCTCCAGTTCCTTTCTCACGAACGCAGGTGTTCCCCAAAGCTCTATCCTGGATCCTACACTGTTACGTATCTTCTCCCCGATGTCATCAGTTCCCAAGTAGGCATCTATGCAGACGACACTACTATTTACTCCTGCCTAAATAGCAAATCTGTTATCGCTGACAAAACTAACTTGGCCATTGGTCTCGATAAGTTTCTCCAATCGGTTGTTGACTGGTACAGGAAATGGCTGGTAAAGTTGAATGCCTCAAAAACAAAACTGCTCTCTATTACCCACCACAGAGAACCATCCATGCCTCTCATTACAATGTCTGATGCTTAACTCCACGAGAGCAGCTTTTTGCGACTGCTTGGTCTCACACTGTCCGCTGATCTGAGAAGGGACAATTACATTGAATCAATAGCTTCATCTACCGAAAGGACAAGTTGGTTCTCTGTGTCGCGCAAGAAATTTTTTCTCGGCCGAGCCCATCCTTCAAATCTATAAATCAGCCATTAAGCTTTGCATGGAATATTGCTGCCATATATGGTCTGGTGCCCCCGCTGTTCGTCTTAAGGTCCTCGATAAAATCCAGAGACGGATATGCAATGTGATTGGCCCTGATCTGGCATCTCGTTTACAGTCGCTCTCTCACAGACGTACCGTCGCCTATCTCTGTCTTTTCTACAAATACTTTCACGGTAACTGCTCCGACGAGCTATTTTCGCTACTTCTCAATCTGCATAAATTTAAACGTGCCACCAGATCGGCAACCTAGTCCCACCCTTTCATTGTCGAAACGGTTAAATGCAGTCGTCTCTTCTACTCCAAGAGCTACATGTCTCACACTACCCGTCTGTGGAGCTCCCTTTGTCTTACTTGCTCCCCTGATAGCTATAATCGCCAACTATTCAAATTCCGCGTCCTTCACTTTATTCTTTCCTCTTTCATGCCTCTTTACTCTTTATCCCACTCTCTGTAACCCCTTATGTGCTATTGGCACTCCCGCATTGCGTGATGTGATAAGCTTAAAAAAATAAGCCTTTTGATATTAAAGACATATTTTATACGAATACATTTTCGCCTCGAAATTTTATAAATAAAATAATTTCATTTCTAACAAAGTTTTCTAATTGTTTTTGCAAATTGCAGCATTATGCAATTCTGTAGAAATATTGTACGGATTTTTAGTTTTTTTCAGAAGTTATAAGTATGTTAAATAAAAAAAATATGGTGTACGAATATTTATTTCCCCCACTGTAGGTGTATATGTGTGTGCGTGCGTGTGTGAGGTTGGGTGAGTGTGTACATATAAATGTACTATACACAAAGCAAAATTTGTTTAACGATGTTGTCAATAACTCTTGATATTGATTTTGGGAGCTTGGGAATGTTGACGGAAAAATCGATCTGTGTAGGAAAAAATGTAATCGTTGGTTGTAAGGCATTCGAGGAAAAGTTTGTCGATCGTGCCTGAGCCCCAAATAATTTGCAGTATGGACACATATCGAGCAATCCGAAGCAGATATTTATATAATCTTTGTGACAAAGTATGTGGGTCATCAGCAGGTCGGAAGAGTCACACAATAATGCGTACTACTGAAAGATATTCAAGTCTTTTTTCAGTCATATGTACAGCAAATGCTGCAAAAGATAAATGGATCTTTTGCGTCACTTACGCACACATGTTGTTCGATCCTAAAATGGAAGGAATGACTTTCTTTCGGCAAGTAATGGGAATCACTCAGATTACTACATATTTTATTATTTCAAATGTTATTCTTAATGGATAGCCATATTTGAAATTGACGCTGCCTGTTTACTTTTAAACAGCGTGTATTACATTTATTTGTCGCCACATTGGAGAAATCTGAAGAAAGAGAATGGGCTTCCATCCTGCGTCGCAGATGGCTGAAGAAACAAATGTGCGATCCAGCCACGAATAGTGAACAGCCCAGCTGGTTTCTATTTTCTCTTTCTCCCACAAAGCGGGACACAGGTTCGGAAGCCTGATGAAAACTACACGTTCATTATAGAAACAATGTTTTTTTTTAGTTTTTAGTTGTGCGTTTATTTTTAAAGATGAAAACAATGAATAAACTACTTAAGGAGTTGAAGTTAACGCATGTCAGAGGAAGTTACCGCGGTAAATTGTAAAGGAGACATAGGTTGTTTAAAGCTACAAAGGACAGGAAGTTGTCTAATATCCTGATCACCCGCGTTCTAAGGGAAACTAAAAGAATAACTTAAACTTTCTTTCAAGAATTATTTAATCACATTAAGTAAGTGTAATGTTGCTGAACTGTGATGTAATATCAATTCTCCTTTATAACAGTAAATATTGAACAATGTCTTCACAGAGGAAGAGAAGACTGGAGGTAACAGAAATGAGGTTCTATACAAGGTTTTAAAGACAGTTCGACCAACAGGAGTAAATATGTTCGCCTATCGTCTAATTCACATTCCTCCCAGGTCATTTTGAACACGGTTAGCGGTTTATCCCTTGTTTTATGCTTAGGACTGGCTTTCTTGATTCCTTTTAAAGTCTAATTCAACTCTATATTTTTAACGTCTCTGCTAAAATCTGAAACTTTATTTTTTATTTTTCCACAATAAGAGTAGAATAGGTTTACCTATCGTCCGGTTCACGCCCCTCCCCGGTTTTTTGAACAGGAGTATAGATTCATCGCTTGTTCCTGCTTAGGATTCGGCTTCCAGTTACTTCTAAAATCTACTTCAAATGTATATTTCTAACGTCACCGCCTTAAACTCAGAAATTTTATTTACTATTTATTTTTTATTTTTCCACAATAGTAGTAGTTAGGCTTGCGTGACGTCCGGATCACACTCCTCCTCTGTCTTTTGAAAAGGTGTAGACCTTTAACCCATGTTCCCTTTTTAGGATTCAATTTTTGTTTCGTTCTAAAGTTTTCTTATTCTTTTTCATTGCTAATAGACAGTTCCGTCTAAGTGGCATTATCGCCTTGCTTCAGGTGAATGCTGAGAATTTAAAGAATTGAAGAGAAGAGAAAAAAAAGACATTTTAAGGAAAATGTAAATAAGAAAGGGCACATAGAACAGACATAATATTTAGCAAGCTTGTCTCGCTAGATCAATTATGACTGAATAGTGAGTTCGATCCCCACTGGGTGCCCCATACATTCAGCCTTGTGCCACATCTAAGCTACGCTTAGAAAATCATTTAGGGCACCTTGACGTGGTGTAATGATTAAGCAAGCTTGTCTTGCTCGAACACTTACGAATGAATAGTGAGTTCGATTCTCACTGGGTGCCCATAATTTAGGCCTTGAGCCACATTTAATCTACGCTTAGAAAATAAACATACTTAGAATTAGGAGAGAGAGAGAGGGGGGGATTGCGAGTAACGTATCTAATGAACTCGTATAACGAACTCGTGTAACGAACTCGTGTAACAAACTCGTGTAACGAACTCGTGTAACAAACTCGTGTAACTAGATGTCAGAACAGGAATTGGGAATGACAGACAAAATCCATAATTGCTAAGAGCTAGGAGAGGTAAGAATTTGTGACGACGACGACATCTTTGTTACAATCTTTCACAGGAGCATTTAGTGACAAAACCAAAAAGATATTTCTGAATATCAATTTAATATGTTCACACTTGAATAAGAGAAAATAAAAAAAACATATTTAGATAATTGATTTTAGATGAACTTGAGCACAGCATGGAAGGAGTGAAGTTGTAAGTTATTTTTTTAAGAGTTAAAGCTAATTAAGATTTAATTATGCCAACCACGAATGGTGATAAAGGATAAATAAACTTTTGCAAGTGAAAACTTAAAACAACAAATCTCAGAAACAGACAACATATTACTCATATGTTACAAGAATATATATATATATATATATATATATATATATATATATATATATATATATATATATATTTTACATTTTAACGTTCACCTTTGAAAAAACTTGGTTGAGAGGTTCTTTAGGTGTAAAATAACGTCCATCTTGTTCAAATCTCTCTCTCTCTCTCTCTCTCTCTCTCTCTATATATATATATATATATATATATATATATATATTCATATATATATATTATATATATATATATATATATATATATATGAACATATATATATATATATATATATATATATATATATATTATATATATATATATATATATATATATATATATATATATATATATATATATATATATATATATATATATATATATATAGATATATAGAATATATAGATTTGAGAGAAGATGGACGTTATTTTAAACAAAGAATGAACCAAGTTTTCAAAGGTGAACGTTGGCAAATTGTAAAACAAACAAGGACACAACCGTAATAATGAAAGAGGGGGAAAAGTTGGGACGCGATTAAAATAAAATAAAAAGAGTACGAAATGGAAAAAAGGTATCCTCAGTCCCTCCAAGAACAGTAAGGAGCGCATAAAATGCTCCTTTTGTCTACACAGGCTCGGCTAGTGAAGTTTTATAAACAAAGCCTCGAGAACTCAGAGATCGTAAACCGGGCGAGCACTGTGTAGAATTGAAAACCATGTGTCTTCATAGTCGGTGGCACAGTCCGGGCTATCCAGCAAATGCTGTCCAATGGACGAATTGTGGACTGCTTAAGTAGTTCTTAAAGATTGGCTCCGACTTCTTGAGCGCAAATAGGCGGGAACATGTTGGCCAATTCGCGTCTCCAACCTCAGATCGATTCGTTCTATGTATGCCGCTTCACTTGGGCATTTAGAGTTGTAGACAACTAATTTTTTTTGGAAATAGGACAAACAATCCTTACTAAAGGAAGGGAACACAGATTTTGTTTGAAAAACCGTGTGCAATTTAACAGCATTGTAACATGACGTGATACAAACTGATATTCTGTTTGACCCTTCTTACCAATTCAAGGTAACTTTAAATAAATAGTGTACCGACTAGGTCCCAAATCACTGGTTCTTTAAATCGTTTGATTTTACTATTTATAACACGTTTGATGACACAAATGTCTTCCTTGAACTAGTAATGAGAAAGATCTGCTTTTGTGATTTTGTTAGCATGCTGGTATCTGTGGAGCACGAATATACATACACAATTTTGCAAAAAAATAGACGCATGAAACCTACACAATATAGGAAGTGTGTACATGTGTATGCATGTATATATGTATGTATATATGTGTGTGTGTGTGTGTGTATGTATGTATGTATGTGTAGACTAATTCCTTATATTTATGTATGGACAGAGAATATACTTATACATACGGATGCTAGCAAAAACACACACAATACAAAAAATGGAAATAGAATGAAGAACACTCATGCGTCATTAAAAGATAAGATTACTGACATCTTTCCTCGCCCTTTCTCGGACCAATCTTAATTGTTTTATTACACTTCAAGCAGAAGAACTTTCTAACCACCAGTCCAAGAAAGACATTTGTGTCACTACCACACAAAAAGAGAACGTTTAACATCGAAAAACATAAGGAAAAATAATTAATTTGAATAATATGTTAAAATATCCACTCTTTGCCTGAAGAAGGTCATGAAACCCGAAACGCGTGTTGTAAAATAAAGACTAATATATATATATTTTTTAAAAAGTCCACATTACAACCAAAAATGTTAGCGGTTTTCTCTTCTTTTTATATATATATATATATATATATATATATATATATATATATATATATATATATATATATATATATATATATAATTTTTTAAAAGTATGATTCCATCGGGGCATAAGAGTTTGCATGTTTCAAGAACAAAAGCTAAAAACTTCAATTTCATTTATCGAAATTAAATTAAATCAGCTCGTTCTGTTTCATCCTCAAGCGAATTTTTAAATTTGTAACTTTGAAATTTACGGAGCTTTATAAGCATATACATTCGTAATATTAATGTGTATATTTTCAATTTTGTTCTAACTGTAGTTTTTAAATTTAGTTTTCTGAATTCACTATGTATTATCTTTGTAATTTTATTTATTTTAAACTTTGTGGAACTCCTCACTACCATGCGCCCGACATCCCTGTATAACTCGATGTCCTTAATGTCTAATTCCCGGTGTGCGGTTATGTTATATAGTATAAATAGACCGACAAGGTCAGAAGACTCTGCAGAGTCTAAAGTTCCCATGGTGATGTCAAAATGGTCTTCAGTGTTTTTAATCCGTTTGTCCCCATTATGAATAAGGACAGATTTTTTTTGCATTAAGAATTATGTTCATTTTTTCTTCTGTTAGGTCTGAATATACAGTGGCAAACTCAAGGGTAGTCGTGAATAGATCTCTTCATATTGATTGGTAATAATCCACAATATCGAACAGTATTAAGATGCAATCAGATTTGTTGCTGATAATGGTAAACCATTTGGTGACTTCTTTGGTTCAAGGTAGTCTTTAATTTGTTTAGTAATCCTTACTAGAATTCTCTTGCTTATACTTCCGATGTCAGCTCGGGTTGGGTTTATCATTCTAGTAGTAGGGTTTTCCTCAAAATCCGGGTTGTGACCCTTAAGAGTGATATAGCATTCCTTTTCAGCAAGTTTGCCTAATCTATCGCTTATCTTTATATATATATATATATATATATATATATATATATATATATATAATACGAAAATATAGAAACTGATCACAAAATGCAGATTAGCTAGCTAATATATATATATATACATATATATACATATATATATATATATATATATAGATAGATAGATAGATAGATAGATAGATAGACAAGATAATATGGAAACTTATGCGAAAATACGGATCAGCTAGCAAGATGATAGATAAATGGATAAAAGTTGTGTTAAAAATGGACAGTTATGAATAGATCAATTTTATGATATAAGCCAATAATAAAAAAAAAATACTTATTTGAATATTTGTCTCTATTAAAATTTTTGGAATATTTTAATTTTTTTTTATGTTTATTTCGAAGGTGTTAAAAAGAAATTTTTGATTTTTGTTAGATACAGAATTTTAAACATGGAAATATAAAAAAAAAAAATGTATGCATTGCGTATGAAAAGATTCTAAAGAAAATTCTGAGGTTAAAATAAAAATGTTTATGGGAAATATGTAAAATGTTAAGGGTTAATCTATTAATACCTCCATTTATATTAAGAAAAGAAGAATACCATGCGGCAAATCTCTCTAAATAGGTTTTTCCTTAAAAATTCAGATTAATGAACATTAATTCATAGCATTTTTATTGTTTCTTCTTATATGTACATATATTTTAATTAAAAAGTATGCAAATTAAAAATTAATTGTGAATGAGACTAAAATTTGAGGTACAAATTACATTAATTCCTATAAATTATTATATATTTTAATGCGTTTTCGATTAATGCGTATCGTTTCATGTACACATTAGCCGCACAAATCGAGGGATTCACACACTCACCCCCCCACTCACAAACAAACACCCATCCACCACCCACACATATATATATATATATATATATATATATATATATATATATATATATATATATATATATATATATTCTTACAATGTCCATTATTAATGAGGAGAAAGATTTCAATTTCTCGGATCGAGCGCATATAGTTATAAACTGTGTTGAATGAAGTCTACACAAAGAGTCTGATGACTGTATGAGGCCGGAAACATCAGTGACCATGCAGTGTACATTTCAATTTCTAGTCTTTCTTTTTTTCTAATATCTATCTATCTATCTATCTATCTATCTATCTATCTATCTATCTATCTATCTCATTTTGTTCATCTCTAAGTCTGTTCAGGTCTATCTATCTATCTATCTATCTATCTATCTATCTATCTATCTATCTATCTGTCTATCTATCTATCGCACATAGTAATCATTTGCGACTTAGCGGATATATTGCCTTAATTCGAGTGAATTAGTCAGTCTATGCGTTGATGTTACCCTTTATAACGTCGACATTGAGAAAAGGCTTATTATAGAAAATATATATATTTTAAAGTCAGTTCTAGTCATATGATCAGCTGTGTTAATCCCGAATCAAACTGAAATTAATGCCTGAGAAATCACTCTGGCTTCAGGTTTTAATTTTTACCTTTTGATCCATTCTAATTAGAAACATTTACATCGGATGATCACGTGTAAGATATTATCCATCATCCAATAGGTATTAATCAGTAGGCTATAATGAAGCGTAATGAAACGCTATGAATGTTTTTGAATGAACAGATAAAAAAGTAGGAACATTCAGGAGATAACAAAGAACGATCTTTTTTTTTATTCAATTTGTTTGATATTTGAACTTGCCTCTGTATTGCACTAAACGAGTGACATGGCTTACGTAAGACAGGAATGCGCCCATTCACAAAAATATCAACTCATTAATTTATAAAACATTGTGACATACAATAGCAAAGATAAAACATACGTACACACAACCCCCATTTATATTTTTTTATATATTTATATATATATATATATATATATATATATATATATATATTTATTAAAGACATTTTCATGTTTAACATTATCTTTTTTTATAGATACAAGTATTTAAGTAAATGTTCTGTTTATAATAAACAGTATTAAATAACATTTACCGGCCTGAATGTTATTTAATACTGTTTATTATAAACAGAAGAGTTACTAAAATACTTGTATCTATAAAAAAAAAAAAAAAAAGAATGTCAAACATAAAAATGTCTTTAATAAATTGTCGGACTTTGTCCATTTCATAATATATATATATATATATATATATATATATATATATATATATATATACAGACACACACAAAATAATTCGAGTGATTTCTCAAAGTTTAAGTTTCATAATTGATTCCATTCTTTTTTAATGACTCTAAGAGCTCTTTTCTTGGGCATGATATAAGATAACGATATATATTTTTTATATATCAAGGGAAAGTATTGTGAGGAAATTATAAGACAAAATGAAACATCTCTCCCCTCTTTTCTCTCTTTCTCTCTCTCTCTATATATATATATATATATCTATATCTATTTATATATATATATATATATATATATATATATATATATATATATAAGCAAGACCCTTTCAAAAATATTCTGGTCAAAATCCCTAAAATTCTATATAAATCATATTACCAGATACATCTCACTGTATGAAAGGCACTGTATATTAAACATCTCTTTACCACTATCAACCTCACCTTATTAAATAGTGTGATGCTGTGTTGAAAGCTTTCTTAAAGAGTAACAAGACGCACATGCGAGTTCCAACCACCCCCAAAAAGCGAAGGTTCGTAATAAACGCTTCAAATTCAAAACAACACACACACAAAATATATATTAAACAATCAAACATGAACAGAAATTAACTAAACTTAACTCCCACCCTTAAAGTAGCTAAGAAAGTGGCTAGAAGCTCTTGCGGCAATGAACAATATGGATTATTTTTACATTTCTTTACTCCCAACAATCAGAAAAATGTAAGAACGCTGGAATAACTAACCAAAAAAATTAATCAAGTTTTCTTTTTCTGCCATATTTAAAGAAAAAATTTTCCAAAAGAAAACCTGCTACCCAAATATACCTTAATCATATATATATATATATATATATATATATATATATATATATATATATATATATTATAAAGCGCATTAACACTTAAAATTCCATGTGGTTATTTTTATTTGAATATGGTCGTAAAAACGGCCCCAATTCATCAGACCTTCAAATGCAAAAGGAAACAGAAAATATTTTAAGGTTTAAATAAAAAATTTATGTAAAATTGTATACGTTGAAGTGGTGTGAAAAGATGGAAAGAAACGTCATGAAATTTTAAGTGTTCGTGCCTTTTGTAATAATTATTGCTCTGTCACTAACATAGAGCTCTCCCAGGATTTATATATATATATATATATATATATATATATATATATATATATGTGTGTGTGTGTGTGTGTGTGTTTAAATGTTATTTTTTAAATGGATACTCATATTTGAGTAGATGCTCTGTTTTTATTTATTGATGAAACAGTATTTTTATTTATTTACAACTAATATTTTATAGTCACGTTCAATAGAAAAAATATTATGATGCTAGAAAAACTTAATAAAAAATTAATTCAGTCTTCCTTGTCAGCCGTATTTAATGAAAATTTTTTGAAAAAAGGTTGCTACCGGAATACACACACACACACACACACACACATATATATATATATATATATATATATATATATATATATATATATATATATATATATATATATATATATATATACCTGGTGTAATATTCAAATTATTCAAATTGTGTAACAGCAAAATTTTCCAATTGTTAGATTAAGATTTGAACCGTTGTCTCTTACTGTATTTCTCCGAGGTTTTTCTAACACTATTGGACTTTACTTTAAACAATAAGAATGTATTGAAGCTCTAAGTTGAAAGGATGATCCCTCTTGCCGTTGTGACCTCCTGATCCAGTTTTCCTTTCTGTTGTTCTCCCTCTTTTTAAACTTATTCACCATTGCTCAGTTTTAAAGACAGTGGGGATGACACAAAACGATTTTAATCTGTTCTCTTTCTAGTTGAATAGTTCAAAAGAGTTTTCAGTGATTGACAAATTGTTTCAACAGGGTTAGACGTCTTGTCTAAAAATCAGGTAATAATAAACTCAATTAGTTTAGTGCTTTTTTAAACATTAAATATTTTGTGGTATGGTCAATTATGCAGTTAAACGATTTGGAAAATTTTTTTTTGTTACACCATATATATATATATATATATATATATATATATATATATATATATATATATAAATAATTAGTGAGCAATTATATATATATATATATATATATATATATATATATGTGTGTGTGTGTGTGTGTGTGTGTGTGTGTGTGTGTGTGTGTGTGTGTGTGTGTGTGTGTGTGTGAAAAGTGTATATAAATATAAATAAGTATATATATATATAATTATTTATATATTATATGCGGTACTTATTAGAAAGCGCTCAATATCAGAGATAGAGCTAACATATTTGGTTGGATAGATGTGAGTTTGTGACCCTGGGTTTCACGCTTTCTGACGATCGCTAAAGTGTGAAACCCAGGTCACAAACTCACATCTATCTAACAAAATATATATATATATATATATATATATATATATATATATATATATATATATATATATATATTTCAGAAGAGAGAATTAAAGTCGAGTCCAGCACAGACCAATAAAAAGGCTTAAACACTAATATTCCAATATTATAATTTATTAAATTGGAATCGTAATCACAATCCAATTCATCATATCTACAGACTCAAACTTTTTGAGTTTGTAGGTCTGATGAATTGAATTTTGATTACGATTCCAATATAATAAATTATAACCATGGATTGTTAGTGTTTGAGCCTTTTATGTTATATTCTTGCTCTGTCTTGGATATTGAGCTCTACCTGAATTCTATCCTCTTGAAAATATATTGGCAATATTTATGGGGGAAGTGGCCATTTTTCTCTATAGACCATTTGTAAACATAAAGTGTGTGGACATTAGAAATCTATCATTGCACAGTGATTGGCAGTTTCAATCAACCATCACATGTGCTTAAAATCATCGCGCATGTCAAAGAATATTTCATTCATACCAACTCCGCGATAAGTTGCAAGAGGGGTGAAGGAATTTGACATAAAAGAAACTTATCAGGCCACAAAAATTACATTTTGATATTTCATTCAAATTAAGTAAAAACCACAAGACTCGTAGAATTTAACATTCGCATAGATTTTGTTTTAATTGTCAGTTCTGAATACAATTTTTTTTTCTCTGAATTTCTAGAAATTTCGTATCGTTCTTGTTGTTAACACGCCGTTTCGGTCGTTGTTCTCTTCGGCCTTCATCAAGTGCTTTTCGCTTCTCTTTAATTAATCTACTCAGGTAGATTGTTCTCGTTTCGTTGTCCATGCTTAGAGGTCTGTCAACTACTTCTTATTTTAGTATTACTTGTTTCCACCGTGTCAAATTACACACTGCCCAACCTAGGTATTGAACTCACAATTACTATGTCACCAATACGTATTTATTAGGATCGAGCAGCAACTGAGGTAGGCGGAATGACACAACCTCTAAAGATGTGGACAATAGTCCGTGGGTAAATAATCAGAGTTTCTTAGTTTCGAAAAACAGAAGAAGAAAAAGGAGAAGAAAAAAAAGAAAAAGAAGAATTGGCATTCTTTGAGGAATATCAGATATAATGCATTTTCATAGTGAATTTTATTTCTTAGCGACATAGATTTTTTAAAGAATTTATCGTGAATGAATTTACTTAATTTCTGAAATTCCTCTAAGGTTTGTAAATAACGTGTTACAGTAGACTTATGAAGAAGTCCCCTGACAAATCGAAATGAGATTTACTTCTGTGGTTTTATGGTAATCGGTAAACCTTTTCAACCGCTCGGTCACACGCATATATATATATATATATATATATATATATATATATATATATATATATGTATGTATTTTTGAAATAATTTTGGAGTAACTTTTAAAACTCCAAAATTCGCTTGAGGATGAAATGGAACTAATGTCTTTAATTTAATTACAAAATTAAATTCGTAGCTTTTTGCTTCTATTTTTGAAACATAGTTAGAACTGTGTAGCAAAAAAAAACATATTTTAAATCAATTAATTTATATATATATATATATATATATATATATATATATATATATATATATATATGCATGTGTGTGTGCGCGCACGCGCGTATGTAAGGATGCGAGTATGTACTGTGTCGTCTTAAACATGTTATTATTCGGTTACACATTTGGAAGCGTGTTCAGTATTGTCAATAGAACGTTTAGATATACAGTGTGGACACTGGAATCAACACAGCATGGTTACTGTCAGTCTCTCTCATTAAGAGAACATCAGACAGATATGATGAAGGAGTCTCCCGTCGATTTCGACATCATTCAGTTTTTACATAACCAGGAATATTTGCTGACGCTTTTCGCTGTTGTCTTTCGTCTCTTTAGCTTGACTTTGTAACTGAACCACGGTCGTCCAACACACCTTTGTCCACTGCAAAGCTGGCAATACATGAGGACCATAAACATTCTGTCGTCTCTCATCCTTGCAACACGATTAGTCCAGCATAGCCGTGACTGTATCAGGAAAGTCTTGATTACAACAATGTTGCATTTTGCGTCAAACTTATTGACAAGAGAAAGTTTGTAGATACAGTGTGAACACTGAATACAACACAGTGTGGTGACTCTTAGTCATATATATATATATATATATATATATATATATATATATATATATATATATATATAATATAATCTAAGGAGCCAGACAAACCTACCAAGGTTTCACCTAAACAGATCCCTTTAGGGGAAACCTAGGTAGGTTTGCCCTGACTTAGGTTTATCTTATATTTGCTCTACTTCGTGTATTGAGCACTTTACGTAGTTGCCTTTAACCGTTTTGGATTTTTATTTCTTTGGACTTTGACCTTGAACTCTGGACGATTGTTTTCGCCTTAGTTTTATGTTCTTGGTTCTTTCTTTTTTTTATTCCTCATTTTTCCTTGGGTACTGATTTGTCGAATTATCCAAGGTTTTTCCAAACGAGTACCACCATTTATATATATATATATATATATATATATATATAGGCATCCGTTTATCTCATCTGTCTGATCAAATTTCAATTCTTTTTGTGGCGAAACTATAGTGACTCTCTAGGGCGCCGCCCTGGGCTATGGTTTATGGAAGCTGTGCGCTGTCAAGACTACATGCCACCCTCTCGGCTGTACCGACAAGATTCAAAAGAATACAGAGCATTACATGCGAGTACGGCATGGCTGCTGGAGAGTTGACAGTATTAACAGCCAACCGCTTTCGAGGCCCCACACTGGATTTTCTATTTGGATTCACTTCCATACACTTTTCCGTGTTTTAGGCATGGCCGCTAAAGTTTAAAATCAGGATCTTCCATCCCCTAAATGAACTGTCTTCTTGGTCTGTCGAGCCTCTATCTACCCGAAGCAGCTGGATATGAGGCGCCATTTTTCCGCCCTCGCCCATTGTTCGGCTTGGACCTGGGCTTAGTTGCTTGAGACGCATTCCACGGAAGCAGTTTATAGACAGCAGAAGCTTGTTTCTTCTATCACTCCAAGGTATGACAACCTTGGAATATAGATAACGATTGTTTATTTCAGCTTTTTCCGCAGTACCGTTTTTCTTGGGTATTAGTATTAATAACTTTTTGCATAACTAACACAAAGATAGTTTGTCTCATTTTTCATATCTGGTTTTGCTTGTCTAAAGTCACATTTTTCAATTTTTCATTTTTTATCAGTTGATAATTTAGGCGTTAGGACTATTAAAAAGTCAGTATAAATTATTTTATTGTATGTTAAATAACGACATCATAGTCTTCGAGTAATTTAGGATTAAAACTCCATTTAGATTTTCAACTTTTTGTTTTTGCTATTTTTTTGAAAAATAATAATCTTTTCGATATTTGAGTTTGTTTATTTATATAATATTTCGTTGACTTACTTTCTAGTATTTTTGTTTACCATACTTCTTTTATATTTAAAAAAAAACCATTGTTGCGGGAACTGTTATGAATAATCATGAGTAGTCTCCTCTTGTTTTGTTACTCTCCTCTTTGAGAGAGCTATTTCTGTTTACTGGGACTATAAAAGTACACTATACGCGAACTTTGTATTCTCAGTTGAATAAACCTTTTTTTAAAGCCTACACCTGCGTACTTTTGCCATTACAAGAACTTCTAAAACACGTAATGGGTAATATATATATATATATATATATATATATATATATATATATATATATATATAGAGAGAGAGAGAGAGAGAGAGAGAAAGGGTTATAGTAGTTCTAACGAGAGAAAAGAGTGTATATTAAAAAGAAGAGAGAATATATATATTTGAACAATGTAGATAGAGGAACATATGCTATAAAACAAACGAAAACAGTGGCTTTGTTTACGGAGCCGTTATTGCTAAAAGCATCAACAAAAATGATTCCGTGGAAAATTACAAACGCGAAGTTCCTGGCATTTACAGACAGCGACTCAGATGCATAGGAAAGTATAGTTTGGATGCAAGTTGCAAATATAATTTCAAAAACTCGAATCAGTAAACTATGCCGGAAAATGTAACACCGAAAACTGAAGGCGAATCGGAGCAACCAACAACGTCCTCTCATAACTAAGCACACTATTATGAAACAGGAATATTTCGTTAGAATCAAAGAAAAAAAATAACTGGAAAACTAAAAGATCGCCCAATTTTGTCACCGATAGTGATGAGACTTGAGGCAGCATTGCAGTGATTCTACAGAAGGTTACAGAGAATACCACGATTGAAGAATATTAACAAGGAGAAAATTTTGAGAAAAGGTAACGAAAAATCAATTTACTTGAAATCAGTAAAATCACTCATCCAAATCCTGGTATGTTTTGAAAGCTGTCAGCCCAAAAACACTTCCTCCTATCGACGTCTTTTGTTAATATAAATAGCGAGATTGTAACCATATCTAGCTTGCTGGGTTTTGTCGCTTAGCCTACAGCATCTGGTATTCTCCAGTGGTCAGACATCTGAGTACTGATCAGAATTAACATTAACTTCGAGGAACCTTTGTTTCAACGTGATACAGCCGTAAGCGCGTGATATCACTGTAAATAAGAAAGGTAACAGTTGAAATTTCTATGACACATAATGAGGAAAGAAGGTTTGGAATATTTGACACCCACATGTTCAAGACAGGGATAGAGGGAGACAGCTACCCAAAGATTTTGTGTAAGTTCATGGTATAATAGATAGGATAGTAAAAAGACAAAAAAAATTAAGTGTTAAAAAGGATCGGAAGATGTAGAGAGCCGTGATCGCCCACGTCTTCAAGGGGCACGGTATATAAAAGAAGAAGAAGCGATAGAAACTATTACAAACTAAATAACTAGCCATGTTTTTCTCTTATCGACAATTGGCATATTACAACCACCAGAACCACATATTTAAAAGTAAAAGGTAAAACTCTTCCAATCATGACTGGCTTATAGAAGTTTGTAATGAATGCTTCGCTCCTTGAATGAAGAATTCTCTCGGGTAATAATTGGGGAGTTATTTCCAAGTTGGTCTAATCATATTAGAAGAAATGTGTTATGTGTGGAACGAGTAGCAACATAAATAGAGAACCCAGTAAACAATGGATTGATTAGCAATCACTTACAGGTCAAACACGTTGATCACTACTGTCGAAAAGATCTTTTATACATATTTCACGTTTGTGGAATGTTTAGCGAAGCGAAAAGCTCACCACTAATTGCTTGTGAGAGGAATAAACGAATAATGGCGTATAAATATCTTTCTACGGCGATTACTGATATAACGACATAAACAAAATGATTTACCAAAACGGTATTTATATATGAAAGTACCAATCTAAATTGTCACTTTTGTTCATAAATTTAAACTTCGATGGTGTGCTGAAAATATAGGCTGACTATGAAAGAGAGATGCTAGAGCCGTGAAATCTTGCATGTATTGATTTCAGTTCTTATTAATACTTGCATTGTTTGTTGCCAGGTAGACTGATATCTGACTGTCCAAAGAAGACTTCCAATGTAACTAGTAGCGGATTTTCTTAAAAATGGACAAAATTCGACATCAAGTACATGCAGGAAATGGGTTTAGCCCCAAGAAAATTCTTGCTGAAATGATTGCTTCTCTAGGGTATGGTGCTGTATCAACAGTTCAAAAGTGACACTATTTACATTATTCGGACTATTGTCATCTTGCCATATTTATCACAACGTTTCGGCCGTTGGGATGTCGAACTGAACCCTTTATTTCGCTCGCTGGGGCAGACTCTTTTAGTTCCACGTGCCATATCTAATGGATATCAGTTATGTCCGGTTAATTCCCCTCTCCAATTTCTCCACCGTCTTTACCAGGTATTGAACACACACTCTTTGGATCCTGTCACTAGATCTAACTATGCCTTTATCCACAGTGCTATGTGTCCTTGAAGACATCTGCGTATGAATTTCTGGGTATTATAAACTTAATGTCTTCAGCACGGTTTTTTACCAGTGCTCATATTGCATTTTTTGCAGTTATCATTGCATATTTTTTTTTTACCAAAGCTCATAGTGCAATTTTCGTTGTTATCGCTTTTTTCTTGGATTTCCATGTTTCTATCATCAAACCACTCCTTGTTCTTCCTTGAGGAGAGCCTAAGGACTTCTACAGATGTCTGCAGAATACCAATTTAGGTTTTTTTCCCAAAGTGTTTCAGGAGAGGAATCTGTGGGGCTGCTCGCATCTTCAAGCCTTGACTCAATTGCTGCTTGGAAGTTAGTTTTCACCTCATCTGATTTAAAACTGCTAACCTTGAACTTTTTACAGAGGACCCCTCCTTTTCTTGGTTTGATTTTAAAGTGGAGCTTGAGTTTGCAGTGAACAAGGTATGACATTCTGTACTGGGCATCACTTTTGTGAGCATGATGTCTTTCAGGTCACATTGATGCACTATGGCATAGTCAATGAGGTGCTAATGTTTAGACCAAGAATGCATCCAGGTTGTTCTCAGTGTTTTTCTGTTGGAAGATGGTGTTCATGATAATGATCTGATGCTCTGCACAGAACACTAGTTACAGTTACCAACACCATGTCTCCCAAGCACTCCTTTCCAGGCTGCAAAATATTGGCCAACTCTGGCGTTGAAATTGCCAAGGATTATAACTTTATCATCTGCAGGGGCATCTCATAGTGGCCAGTTGAATTAAGGAGAGTCTTGGAGGTGACCGAAAGTCTAGACATCCTGCACTTGCCACCACCGAGGAAAACATTGATGATAGATGATGTGCGATTGACTATAAATCAAATGCTATTAGCATATCCCGTGAGAGAAATCGGAAGATACTGCTCAATGAACAAGGCATGACGAAGGTTTCTGCGAGGTAGTAGTCAGAACTTGTGACAATTGATCAAAATGAGAACATCACAAGAAAATCTTACATAGTTTGATGCAGATCAAACAAGATTATTTGAAAGATTCCTAATCCAAGATGAGTGTTAGTTTTATCACTTTCAGCCAAAAATAAAGAGATAATCCATGTAAAGGAAACAACTCCCTCACCTGCACCAAAGAAAGCTACGGTCGTTTTATCTACACGGAAGATGATGGCTTCAGTTTTTGAGCATGCAAAATTCATACACTATTTACAGTAATCAGACTATTGTCCGCATCTTTGTTGCCATATGTATCACAAGGTTTCGGCCGTTGGAATGTCAAACTGAACCCTTTATTTCGCTCGCTGGGGTAGACCATTCTACTTCCACGTGCCATTGCTAATGGATGTCACTTACCTCCTGTCAATTCTCCTCTCAAAGTTCTCCACCGCCTTAACCAGGTATTGAACTCACACTCTTTGGTTCCTGTCACTGGATCTAACTAACATATTCAAAAGTCTACCCCAGTGAGCGAAATAAAGGGTTAAGTTCAACATTCAAACCACCTGAAGAAGACCGGAGCGTACAACGGCTGAAAGGTTGTGATAAATATGGCGACAAAGATGAGGACAATAGTTCGAATAATGTAAATAGTGTACATAATACCTCATCTCAGAAATATAGACAGATACTGAAAGGCCGAAAGGTTGTATAAATATGGCGACAAAGATGAGGACAATAGTCCGAATAATGTAAATAGTGTACATAATACCTCATCTCAGAAATATAGACAGATAGTGAAAGGCCGAAATGTTGTGATAAATATGGTGACAAAGATGAGGACAATATTCCGAATAATGTAAATAGTGTACATAATATCTCATCTCAGAAATATAGACAGATACTGAAAGGCCGAAACGTTGTAATAAATATGCCGACAAAGATGAGGACAATAGTCCGAATAATGTAAATAGTGTACATAATACCTCATCTCAGAAATATAGACAAAATTCATGTAGTGACACTATAAATGGAAATTGTTAATCTACCTTGCTGAGGCAGTAACGAAATGCTATCAAGTTCAAACACCCAGGGAAACTGAAGAAAGGAGTCTTGTTACATCAGAATAACGCACTAGCAAGGAACTCCTTCGTTTCAATGTCTGCTGAGCGTGACTGCTTTTGAACCGTTTGATCACACACTCTATTCTTTGGCTTTAACTATCATCTGTTCCCGAACATAAAATCCAACACTTGGCTTCGAAACAGTATCGCTGTGATGATGACGTCATATCTATTGTTGATGAAATTTTTGCCAGACGGGATGAAGAGCCTTCTTTGAAAAGTCAGGCATCAATTTACTTGAAAAGAAACAATGCAGTTATCAGTAAGCAGAGCTGAAATTAATGCATGGAAGATTTCACAACTCTAGCGTCTCTCCATCATAGCGTTTGAAATTTTTTTCAACCTATGCTTGTATATATCTAAACTATAATTAAGGACATCTTAATATATCTAAATTATAATTACAGATATCTTATCCATTTATGTGTCTTTTCATTCATGACGTAGGCGATCATGGCTCTGCACGGTCTTCTATCCTTTCTAAGTCTTAGCCAGATTTCTCCCTTTTCCTACCGCCACCATTCTCCTATCCATTCACATAAACTCGTCAGGTAGGTGGCCCGATGATTTCCCTTATCCTCGATATGTCTTGTGAGTGTTAATTTTGCCAAGCCCTCCTTCCTTCTGTAGAACAATATTTCTGGTGCCTCCGGTTTATTTTTCATCCATGATGAAATTGTCCAGCATTCACTGGCATACACGAGGATTCGTACCCTACAGCAATCCAGCACTCTTTTCTTTGTTTCCAATGGAATTTTCCATTTTGTTAGTATGTTGTTTAGCTTTTCGAAAGCATCGGATGTGCGTTCGGATTCCGTTGTTGTACTTTAAATTCTCTGTTACAACACTTCGCAGATGAAACGAAAAAGATTTCACCACACACTGACATATTTTTTTTATTTTACATGTTTTTAGAAAACTGTAAATTTGGAAGTAAAAAATGGAACTGAAATTTGCGGGTAAAATCCCCGAGTCTTTCAAATGAAATGAAGAAAAATGCGAAATTAATTAAAATAATCTCAAAATAGGAAAAAAAGTCGTTGATTTAAAATGGCACCAAGAGGATATGGGGTTCAATTTATATATTTGTCTCTATGTTTTTCTTAATTCTGTTAACCCAATCCACATCAAAAGTATAATTATGTTCCATATATATATATATATATATATATATATATATATATATATATATATATATATGTGTGTGTGTGTGTGTGTGTGTGTGTGTGTGTGTGTCTGTACGTATTCCTCCTCTCTTCGGTCTGTCATTCACCCAATTTTGATCTAAAGTATAATTACACACACACACACACACACACACACACACACACACACACACACACACACACACACACACACATATATACATATATATATATATATATATATATATATATATATATATATATATATATATATACACATGTGTTTATTTATATTATTGAGAGAAGCCGCAAAAGTTTTTGGATTATAATGTGGACTTTTAAAATATATATCATATTTAATTTTCCATTTCCTACACACGCTTCCGGTCTCGTGACCTACATCAGGCAAAGTTTATATAGTCTAAGATTGGAAAACCTGAGGGAAATGAATTCCTTTTACTAATATGTGGAAATAGCCAATCTTTGTCTGATGAAGGTCCCAAGGCCGGAAACACGTCAAGCAAAAATATGGAAAATAAATTATAATATCTATTTAAAAAATACAAATTATAACCAAAAACGTTTTCAGTTTCTCTTTTCTCCTCCAAATATACACTTTCTCTCATTGGAACAACTATAACCTCTCCCTTATGTAGACGAGAGTGTGTGTTTATGTGTGTGTCTATTTCTAGGGTAGATAATGAGGAAACATGACACATAAGTCATAAGACATAAGGCATAAATCATGGCATAACACATAAGTCATAAGACATAAGACACAAAACATATGACATAATTCATAAGACATAAGTGATTTCAAACGATGAAACGTCTGTCGTTGTTTGCATACATACGCTGAGGAAAGCTAAAATGCGAAAGACTACGGAAATCTAAGCACGGAACTGATCTTTCTTGCCTAAATCTCTCAATTATTGCGCACGAGAACTATTTACATAGACACGCTCACTTTGCGCGATGATACCTACACTGATAACTATTCTGCAGCGAATGTATGCAAACAACGCCAGTAATGGCTGCCCGCGACGAGGATGAATCCAAAATTTAACTGTCGATAACTCCAAAACGGTCGATTTTATTAAATTTATCAAGCCAGATTTGGATGAAGCATGTACAATTACACATGAATGTAAGTATTCTGGAAATTTTTAATGCGAACTGATCGATGGTTTTGCACTGCATTTTAAGCAAAACATTATCAATAAGTCTTCGAGATCTCTTTGGAATCGAGGGTCTTTGGACATTTCTCTTTCCGATTCCGTTTTAATTCATTCCAACTATTTTCTCTAACATTCCAATGAGGAAACTGGTTCGATCAATTTTCTAAGCGCATGCCGAAGACGTTTCATCATTTGAAATCACTTATGTCTTATGATTATGTCTTATGATTATGTCTTATGTCTTATGACTTATATCTTATGACTTATGACTTATGGCGTATGACTTATGACGCATGTCTTATGACTTATGACGTATGTCTTATGGTCGACATCGAAAGATGTTTGATATTCTTGTAAAATTCCCATTTACATTGCAGAAAAAATAATTACATTTTTCCCTCTACTCAAATTTAAATCTTCTATAATGAATGCCGTTTTTTTTTTGTTTTTTATTTTTTTTAGTTTTCCCATGATGTTTCATTAAATTTGCTAATTAAGAGAAAACTTTCATATTTTCTTGTTAAATTGAAAACGTTCGCTTTTGGAAACACTCCACATTTCTTGCGTTTAATGTTTTCCGCCAACTGAAACTTCAAGCAAATAAATAATTTCATTATTGATAGCATCTACACCCACAATATTTGACTAATGTCAAAATTCATAGGTCATATTTTTTGCTGTTGTTTTTTGTTTCTATTCAGTGGTGATTTATGTTCGTCTCCATCAGATTATTTTCGTTCACGACCATATTCGCGTTTATTAGCTCTCCACAAATTCCTGTCCTTTAGTAAGTTTTATCTTTTTTTCTGTCTTTTATAAATTTCGTTATGCCAACCATTTACAAAGTTCGTCAGGTAGTATTCTGTATTCCTCCGCCTCTTTCGCCTTCAATATGCCCTGTGAATATCAAATTTTCCAAGTCATGTTTCCTCATTAGGTAACTTAGTAATTTTTGTTGTCTTTTTCTAACTCGAAAAATAAGTGTTTTCTTACAATTTTTTCTCAAACTTCCTCGATACTCGCATATTCATATCAGGATTATTTTCAGCATACTTCTAGCATGTCATCTGAGATCGTTCAATATACAATGCCATATAGGAAGAACTATATTATTTCAGTACCCTTTTTTTGTTTCTAATAAGAGAATGTCCTATTAATTCAGAAAACTGTTTCTAAATTGGGATAGTTCTCGACGCAGTTGATATTTAGGATATAGCCTCATTAAGTCTGAAGATAGTGCCCAAGCATAGAATAGATTTTCACTACTCTGTATTGAACTCATATTATTATCATATATATATATATATGTACTAGCTTATATCGGGTGGCATTTAATCTAACTCTTGTGGAGGGAGAAATAGATGCGATATGGCAACAATAAGCTACAGAAGAGCTCAAATATGATAAGTGAATTTAAGCATTGAATTAATATTTAAGCTTATCTTTTAATGGTTCACCGATAATTCTTTTGCCGTCTCTTAATTTAAAGACAATCTGATGTACGGAGGAAGTTACTTTCCGTACAAACAATTATTCTTTTTTTAATGAGCGACAAGAAATGCGCCGAAAACAATTTTTTGAAAGATTTTTTTAATATTAGTATTTTAATTTAGTAAAAAAAATCTTTTTCCTTTAATGTTATTTAACAAATCACAGAACTTACCACACTTTCGTAAAGGTAAAAAATATTTTGAATTTCATACATAACACATCCATAGACATGTAACCCTGAAGATGGGCTCAGATGACATTGAAAGTACTTAGGAAAATAATAATTATTTGAAAGAAACTTTTGGTATTTTTTTATCAATTATATATATATATATATATATAGATAGATAGATATATAGATAGATAAATATGTATGTATATACATATATATATATTTATAGAGAGATCATATTTCTATATATCTCTATATATCTTTATATATATCTACCTATAGATATCTATATATAGATATCTATATATAGGTATCTATATATAAATATATATCTGTTTTTCTGTCTCTAACTCTCTCTCAAAATATATATATATATATGTATATACATACATATTTATCTATATCTATCTATCTATCTATCTATCTATATATATATATATATATATATATATATATATATATATATATATATATTACTACAAAAATAAGTCACAACCCTTTGAATATCAGTAAAGTGTTAGCTGAAAGCGTTCTGGAAATGAAACACTATGATGATCCCCAAAAGAAAAATTTACAAGCCACACCAGAAATTATGTTTTAGAAAAATAACCCTTGACCCTCGTATTTAATGAAACATATAAAAAAGGATTTCTTCCTCAATATAAAATACATATGTATGTGTGTGTGTTTTTGTGTATATATGTGTGTGTGCAGTGCGTGGGTGAACACGTTGTGTTGGCTTTCGACAAGTACCGTGCCTCAGTTATCTGCTTTCTGTGTTATCCTGTTGTTGTATATCAAGTGGGGGATTCGCTTGTCAGAGTGACAAGTGCGTGAACCCCACCACGACATGCTTTTAAGCACCAAATCGGGAAGAGCGTTACTTCGCCGCGTAAACAGAAAAGGCGCGATTAGTTCAACTGATTGTCTTGACTGTCAATTGTATTGAGCTTGAAGAGAGGTTATATAATAAAAACCTCCCCAGAATCAATTATATTCTCTTCTTTTTCTTGATATTTGCTGCGCAGTTCTGCTTAAAACTCAGTTACCCTATTTCTGTTTCAAGAACTATGTGCGCGAATAATGTGAATGAATAAGGTGGGACTATTTCCTCTAGTTTTCATACACCAGAAATCTGATTTTGGACATAACAGAAACGTAGTGATAGTGTAGAAATACGCCATGCCAGTTTTATCCCGTGTAGTTGCATGAAACCTCGTTATACAAGAATTATTTAAATAAGTTTTTTGTGGTACAGAATTCAATAATAGATAGGAAAAGACAAAATTTATAAGGCATTTTTAAAAGAAAAAGCTAAAAACAAAAACAACAACAACAAAAAACAACTGGTTTCGTCCCAGGACTCAAGTTTATTTTTCTGGGAAGAGAAAAGTTAATAAGCGTGTAAATCAATTTAAATTAACGAACGGAATGGAATGGAAGAGAAAAAAATGAATTTCAAGAAGTCCAATAACATTCAGACCCAGTAAGCATTCCCTCTGTTTCTGACATACAAGGACTCCAGAACCTTGAGGTGAAATGTGGAGTGGGACCTAGATAAAATCAAAAAACGGTCCACACTAAAAACCACACGTTTCCTGCTATTTATTATATGCTCAGCAATAGTAGAGCCAGAAGTATTGGTTAGTTGGCTCTTCCTGGAAGCCGGATTCAAAATCCTGGTGGATAAATGTTGTTTTATTCTATGTTGTCGTGTCCACAACTACACTTGTATTGGTAAATCACTGAATGAACATGATGGGGAGGGAGGACGTCCTTACGAATGGAAGAGAAAACAGAACGCGTAACCGTGTTTTCTGTTTTTACGACAGAGCCCTTCAAATGTAGATTTCAATGAATCACTGAATCTTTGTACTCATTTTGCTTTAAAAGATCTCAAAATGCTTGCAGAATCTATCTTACATATCCATAAGTCTACTATTAGAATACTGCAGATACATATGGTCTGGTGACCGTGCTATTTACCTTCCGTTCCTTAATAAAATCCAAAAAAGGATCAGCAATATTATTGTTCCTGATCCGGCGGCCACTGTCGTAATGTTGCATCTCTGTCTCTTTTCTATAAATACTTTCATGGCAATTGTTTGGATTAGTTCTTTGCTATGGTATTATTATTTTATTTCCCTACCCCCAACAGACATTGAATTGTATACATGGGGACTATTTAGGACTTTCATAGAGACAGTGAGGTATCATGGTGGATGTAATAAGAGAGGTAAGTAAGAATTTGATATTTTGGTGTTAAGAATATTGTGGTATGTTTTGGTGAGTGTTTGTGACTAGCTAAGTTTAATGTTAAGACAAATGAAGATTGTCCTTCTCCCTTTTCAGTTTTGTGCCACATTTTTTGTACATAGCAGAAATAAATATCGCTCTTCGCTATGATACCTAAATGTTTTGAATATTAACTCAGTAATAGACTGGCCCCTAGATCCCATCAATATCAATTTACAGTTGTGCTGACTAGATGTAGCCGTAGGTTCTATGCTAACAGTTTCTTCTGTCGCACTTCTTGCTTGTGAAACTCCTTTCGGCTCCATCCTTTCCAGCCAACTTTAAGCTGCAAAAAATTAAATACAGTATTAATCGTTATCTACTGTCCTCCTGATTACTCATTTCTCTTTCAGTTCATTATTAATGTTTCTGTTTGTAATTCCTTCACACCCTGTAACATTTTTTGTATTAGTGACTTTACTGTCTTGCATGAGAGGATACTGACTAAAAAGAAAAAAAAAGTGGTAATCAGTACTTAATTGAACTCAAGAATTGAGATTATGATTATTATCTTTGGTCTCAAGTTCAACACAGACCTCAGATGGAACTCTTGTTACAGATTCTGGAAAATGGGACGACTTATTCTATCATTCCATGAGTTATTTAATTGCTATTCTCCTTGAAAGAATCAGGTAGGCCTTAAAATGGAGAATTCCTAACATAACTTTTTGGATCTGCTAAATCCTAATATTCTTGCGTTGGAGGATTTTACAATCGTTTACGCGGATCTGATGGAAGTTGACTTCATTTTTCTCTATGCAGCCTCTTTCCACGCTGCCGAAACGTCGCAAGTTAAAAGGACAATTATACCTAACACCAGGAAGAGTCAGTCGACATTTTTAAGGCACACAAAGAGGAAATAGATTTTTTTTAGATTTGAAGGCAACAGAGACAGAGAAATACAATGAATAAACAACTTAGTGAGCTTGAGTAGATGGATAACGGAACAATGATTAGGAGAGATACCATAAAGACAAAACTTATAAATATCTACAAAAGAAATTGCGGAGAGCCACAATCGGTTACGTTCTGAAAAGACATGGCACACAAAAGGAGAAAACAAACGCAGTTGTATATTTTCGTGAGCAGATTTTAGCCCATTCTATCATGACGCATTTTATATTCAGGGGGTTCTAATACCGTACAACTTGATACAACTTGGTCAGTTGTTTCTTGATATTTATCACAGAATCTGCTTTTGGGATCAAGACAATTATTATTATTATTATTTTTATTTTCTTTGATTTCTGGCGTTTACACATTTCTTTCCGGGTCCCGCCCAGGGACCTAAGGTTAGAAATGGCGTCATGACACTTTCCACTGACAAAAAAAAAAAAAAAAAAAAAGAAAGAAAAAGATTACATAGATAAAGCCCTTCGTAAGGTGTGGGCTGTACTTGTTAGAACAATTTTCTGTATCTCCTTGAGGCATGGACTTCCAGGTATCCCTTCAATTAGTCTACTGGAATCTTTTCCAACCAGTCCTAGGGCTCCAACTACAACAGGGATTGTTGATGTCCCATATGCCACATTTTCGCGATTTCTATTTCAAGGTCCTTGTACTTTGACAACTTTTTGAATATCTTCAAAGATACATTGCAGTCGGCAGGGACTGCCATATCAATAAGGAGGCACCGTTTTTGTTTATGGTCTTTAATAACAATATTGGGCGGTTGGCCTTGATTGTTCTGTCAGTGTGTTGTGTAGTCCCATAGAATTGTAACAGGTCCCTATCTCCGTAACCGGGTCTGGGTGGTGTTCATACCAGTTTCTTTTCAGTTTTCTTCCCGTAGAAGTTGCAGATTTTCCAGTGCAGATATTGGCCCACTCTGTCATGTCGGGTTTTATATTCAGTGGGTGCCAACACCGTACAACCTGCTACAAGATGATCAATCGTTTCTGGATATTTATCACAGAATCTGCATTTTGGACTGACACAATATTTTTAGTATATGTGCTTGATAATTCCTAGTTAGCAAGCATTGGTCCTGCGCAGCAAGGATAAAACCTTCAGTTTCCGCTTTCAACCCTGCACTACGTAGCCACTGATGGGTACGGGTTTTGTCTACGTCAGCTTGTTTGGTACGGGCAGAGTATTGGCCATGAAGCGGTTTATCTTGCCATCGCTTCTGTAACTGGTCTGTTGCATTCGTCTTAGCTATCTTTTTTAGGTATTTTGCAGTTTCAGCCGGTGTATTGTGCTGTAGTTGCATCTCTACGCCCATTTGGAACTCCATTTTGAATTTGTTGGCTTCCTTCATTACGGAGTAGAGACGCTTACTACTTTCATGTTCCTTGACGCACACCATCATCCAGTCTTCTGTAGTTTCCAAATATCTTTGGAGGCCTATTGTTGTAGTTTTGTAGGACAGTTCTAGTTGAACTAATCCTCTGCCTACTTCGGATCTGGGCACATACAGACGGTCGACATCAGCTTTGGGATGATGCATGCGATAGCAAGTGAGTAGCTTTCTCGTTTTGGCATCCAGTCGCTTAATTTCAGCTATGGTCCAGTTAAGGACATTAAAGCTGTATTGCACCACACAGGGACAGCCAATGTGTGTTTATGGCTGATATCCTGTTTTTTGAGTTCAGCTCAGTATTTAGTACCAGACGTACACGCCTGTAGTATTCTTTTCTTATTTTTTCCTTCATTTGGGGGTGTTGTATGCCATCTCCTTCGCTAATTCCTAGGTACTTATAAGCTTCACCATGCTCCAGTTCCCTAATTTTTGTGACAAAATCTAAATCTATTAAGGGTGTTTCTGTAATTCTACCTTTCTTGAAAGTTACTTTTGCACATTTATCTAATCCGAAGTCCATACCTATGTCGTCACTGAAGTATTTTACAATATTGAGGAGGCCTTTCAACTCATTGTCGTCTTTGGCAAAGAGTTTGAGATCATCCATGTAGAGTAGTTGATTGAATATTTTCTTATTTATTTTGTAACCATAGCTACTGTTGTTCAGTTCATGTGTAAGAGGGATTAAGGATAAACAAAACAGAAGGGGTGACAAAGAGTCTCCTTGAAAGATTCCACGTCGGATATTCAGACGGTTGGATATGGCAGTGCCCCCGGTATGACTAAGGTATAGTTTGGTGTTCCACATTCCCATGCTGTGCTTTAGGAAATTTAATACCACAGGGTAGACTTTGTACATTTCCAAAGTCTTAAGGATCCAAGAATGTGGAACACTATCAAAGGCTTTACGGTAATCAATCCACGCTGCACTTAGGTTCCTGCGTCGTCTCCTGCAATTTTCCAGGATCATCTTATTTATCAGAAGTTGATCCTTGCAGCCATATTATTATTATTATTATTATTATTATTATTATTACTTGTATATGTTATGTTTCCTGCTTTGTATCCTGTAGAGTCGGGCCCAAACTATAGTCCTTAGGCTCTATAGGAGAATTGTTATTTAATTGATTGAACTTTTCTTAGTTTATGAAATGTTCCTAGTAGGGCCAACTTCTGGGCAACTTATATGTGATGGCACCTGGGACAAATTGTAAAATTGTCCATAAGTAGGCCTAGAGCTCCGATTACGATCTCAGTTTTCATTTCACACATCCTATTAATCTCGATCTCCGGGTCCTTGTATTTGAACAATTTCAGCGATAATTTTCAAGGAGGTATTTCTCTCAGATGGAATAGCTATGTCAATAAACACACACTTCCTGAATTCTTTCTTGTCTTTTATGATAATATCAGGTCTGTTGGCATTAATTTCCCTCTCATTTTGAATTGTCATGTCCCAGAGGATAGTTACATCATTATTTTCGGTAACTGCGTTTGGTTGGTGTTCATACCATCTCTCAGTGGTTTCGATTTTGTGCTTCTTGCATATCTTCTAGTGCACATATGTCGCTACCTTGCTATGTCTGTGGATATATGCATTTTTTGCTAGTTCTGGATTTATTATTATTATTATTATTATTATTATTATTATTTATTAAGAGCTACAAAACACAGGAAATTGTGGAGAGCCAATATCACCAACTTCCTGGATGGATATGGCACATAAAATGAAAACAAATACAAATATATATTCCCCCCTCGAAATGGCTCAATGTCACACAGCTGCTAAATGACAAATCTAATTACTCTAATGGTCGTCGGTACACTGTATTTTGACCCAAGGTAATGGAGGTTTCTTGCAGGCTTCCATCTTCATGTACAGCAGTTTATATGACAATAGCAACTAGGAATAATTCCTTAATTGGTGTAGGTCAAGAGGTAGATTTATATTTTCAGGAAACGCATTGCGAAACAAACTGAATAAAAATTACAATTTCAATTCATCGTGCATATTAATTGTTAAGCAAACCCTGCAACTCTAAAAATTATTTGCATGGGAAAATCTATTGGAACCATTTTTTCTGCAAAAAATCAATGAATCTAAATTTGTTTTGCTTTAGGAAATTTACAAACATGGGACATGCTGCTGGCAATTGTTACATCATAGAATATTGATTTTTCAGAAAACAAATTTGGCGTAAGAAAGCCAGCCTGAAAGTTTCGAAAATATTCCAAGTTGAAATTATCAGCTCTTGCCTTCTCTTCTAAGTAAATCGTCTTCCATTCATTGCTCTTTCTTTCTTTCTTTCTTTCTTTCTTTCTTTCTCACCCTTTTTTGCTAACTTCCACTAAACGAGTAATTATTATATAATCTTAAATAACATCTCAATTTTTTTTCTTTTTCTTTATCCACAGTCATGTGTTTCCGGGAATACAATATTTACGTTATTCACGCTTTTTAACTAATATCCTCATCTTTACTCTTTCAGCAGTTGTTCTTTCCAGCCTTTTTCAGGAGTTTGTCTATCCGGAGAACCTTCATCGGATTTCAAACTGCACCCTCATTAGTGAACCCAGTAACATAATAAGTCCGAAGTCAAACCTGGGGCTGGGTAGTCTTCTAAATTAAGATTCAGTGGAAACAGGATTATACAGTATTTGAACAATTAGCCAAGACGTGAATGAAGTGAACAGCCGAATGATGAACAGTCAGCTCTCATAGATTGAAGGAAGGTCTCAGATCGAAATCAGGAAGTCAGAGAAAGAAAGAAAGACAAACATTTGCGAATAAGAATGAAAAAGGAAAAGGAAGTGAGGAATAGTGTGAAAATGAAATTAAGATATAAAAGTGGGGAGTAGAAAATCAAACACTAGCTGAAGATAACAATGTTTTTTTACATAAACATGCATACATATATATATATATATATATATATATATATATATATGATTCTGGACGATTGTTTTCGCCTCAATTTCATGTTCTTAGTTCTTTCTTTTTTATTCCTCATTTTTCCTTGGATATTGGTTAGTTCAACTACAAGCCGAAATACCTAAGGTTTTTCCAAGCGAGTACAACTAGTTTATATATATATATATATATATATATATATATATATATATATATATATATGTGTGTGTGTGTGTGTGTGTGTGTGTGCGTGCTCATATATATATATATATATATATATATATATATATATATTCTCAGATGAAATATATCTGCAGAAAAGACAAGAGGAAAACTATACTTAGATTTTAACTAACGCGTTTCGTCATCTGATGGTCTTTACCAAAAACAAATATGATGGTTTTATTTTGCAACAACTATATACCTGACAGTTACTAAAAATTTTCAAAGATCAACTGAAAAGCTTAGGTGTTAGAACCTAGATTACGTCATATAGCATCTTTGAAAAGGATTTTTTAAATTTAAAGACGCTCATAAATATTAAACAGGCTGACTGAAATGTCAAGGCATTTAGACTTTAGATTATGTCATGTGGCACCTTCGAAAGTGTGTCTTTTTAAGTTATAGACGATCATATATATTCTTCAGTTTAGCTGAAATGGGTAGGTGTTTAGACGTTACATTACGTAATTTATTATGCTCGAAAAAGAATTTTTTGTATTATCTCTGAAATTTGAAATGAAGGATTCAGTCATATGTCTTTGATTTTTCAAGATATTTGTTGTGTATGTTGAATTGGGAAAGTAATACTTTCTTCAGGAAAGGTGAGATTGAGAGAAAAACCGTGGCGTAGATTGATATTTTTGATAATATTCAATGACGGCACTCTCGAGAATTATTTTCACTTGACGAGTGTAACATTTTTTAGATAAAAATTGTGTTTCTGTGTATGAAGAGCGCATTTGTTTTAAAAAATTCTGATAAATATTTATAAATTTTCTGATAAAAATTTGAGTAATTGTCAAATAGATACTTGTGGCAAAATAAAGCCATCACATTTTCCTTCATAAAGTCCGACGAAACCCATAGGCTTAAAACTAATTATTTTTTCTCTTGTCTTTTCACTTTTCACGTTTCGTCTTCCGACTTTATCAAGGCAAGTGACGATAAAAAATGCGAAATGTATAGTTACACGAAGTTAGAAAAAAAGATGAAAAAGACGCTACTGCGAAAGGCTCTTTTTTGGATATTAGTAACTTTTTTTTGTTGACTAAATATGTGTCTTTCCATAAAAAATATAGAAATTACTAATATCAAAAAGGAGGCTTTTTTAGGAGCGTCTTTAAAATTTTTCGATAAAGTCGAAAAAACAAAACGCTTTCGGCAAGGCCTAAATACTATTTTCTTATTGTATATATATATATATATATATATATATATATATATATATATATATATATATATATATATATATATGTGTGTATATAATTGTATATATATATATATATATAATGTGTATATATATATATATAATATATATATATATATATATATATATATATATATATATATATATATATATATCCTCCCTTTTCTTACTTAGTAACATATAGGAGATACATTTTGCTATGTTTATCTCTTGTTTCCTGTTCAGGATTGTTTCTGGTTCCTTCTTAATCTTTTTCTTTCTCTTTTCCCTTGCATCTCAGTAGCATTATCGCCTTGCTTAGGTTGAATTGATTTTTAAAAAAGCCAAACGTGTTGAGGTTGTAGTTCCAAACTCTACATTTGGAGTGCAAAGTGTGTGTGTGTGTGTGTGTGTGTGTGTGTGAGAGAGAGAGAGAGAGAGAGGAAAGAAAAAGAGAGAGAGAGGACAGGAAATTGTGGAGAAACATGGTCGCCGACATTCTGAAGGAACATATTCTATATGGCGTGATAGATAGATAGATAGATAGATAGATAGATAGGAAAAGAGAGACGTATTTTCAAACAGTTGTCTGCGATAAACGTTTTGCAATGCGCCTAAAATGTGACGGATAGGTACGTAATGTGTAGTTAATACTTACCCGGTGGCGACACGTGGACTTTTATCGAATACTGATGGCAAAAGAGACCATTTAGATATTCCAATCGATTCAAAATCTTATTCTCAATTAGTAGATCGACAGGTCTTTGATTGATTGATTTGTTTTTATGGATTACTAACCGTATTTTACAAGTTATTTAAATCCAGAAAATATTTTTAAATTGTAAGACCTTTTTGGATATAATAATGATTCTCTGATACAAGTCCTACTAATTAATCCATAGTTTGGGAAGAAGAGGTAAATTTATGACTTTTGCAAGGCTTACGGACATATAACGTTGAAACACTAGTTGCTGTACAATTACAATTGTACAGCAACTAGTGTTTCAACGTCGAGCTTGATCAATATCTCGATGGGTGACTGATTGGGAATAACAGTTGCTTATAATTTGTATGTGAGGGTGGTGTAATGTATAATGGCTCGCTATTGGAGATCGCAGAGCCGAGTTCTAATTTTAATTAGGTTTACTAAATTAATTTACGCGCAAATACTCTCGGGAAAGTTATCAGTTTACCTGTTTTCGCCAATTTATAGGTTAATTACAAAAACTTGTATCATTAAATCGTTATTATCGCCCCACCCCGCAAAAAAAGAAAACAATCTAAAATATTTTCTGGCTTTAAATAACCTGCAAAGTGTTGATAAACCGTAGAAAACAAATTCATCACTAAAACATGCCCTTCCCAAGTGTATTTGTGCTCGTCGTTGCTTAACTTCGGAGAACGTATGAGAACCGGTGTCTTGACGTGATAGAGCCGAAAGCCTGAAAAACGTTATTACCAACAGCATCCACCATGTTTGTAAATTTCCTAAACCAGAACAAATTTAGTTTCATCGATTTCTTGTACAAAATATCTACCGATCATTTTTTCCCATTTAAATACCTTTTTTTGGAGTTGTAGTGTTCGCCTAACATTTAATAGCACAAGGAATTGAAATTGAAATTAGTATTGATTAAGTTTATGTCTTCTAATTCCTTTTGGGAAAAGCATGTATCTATCTCCCGAACTAGATCAATTATGGCATTGCTCTTTCTATCATGTTACTCAGTATAAATAGTCGAACAATACTTGGACATAAGATGGAAGCCAGCCGAAAACAAAAAACATTACCATGGAACAACATGCAATCATTACAGTAATTTGATTGGTCGTTTAGCTGTGCGACATTGACTCATTTCGTGGGGGGATATATTTTTTATTTTCTGGATTTAGGTTTTTTTTTTTCATTTATGTGTCGTGTTCCTTCCTGAAGTTAGTGATTATAGCTCTCCACTATTTTCTGTTCTTTGTAGATTTTATTATTTTTTTTTTTTTTTTGCTTTGCCTATACCTTGCTCAGTTATCCATTTATTCAAGTTTACTTAAGTTTATGCGGTTTTTTTTCTTGAAGTCAGTCTGTCATGTAAGTATCAAATTTTCCAAGCCCTCTTCCCTCATTATGTACCCTAGAAATTTCAACTGTATCCTCCTAATGTTAACTATAAATGTTCTTTTTAATCACATTTTCTAAAAAAAAAAAACACCTCGTTACTCACATGTTATGTCCATGGTATTCTCAGCATCCTTCTGAAGAACCACAGTTCTGTTGCCTCAAGTTTCTTCCATCTGCGAGGAGATTGTCAAGCATTCAATGATATTAAAGAGGACTAATATAGATAGCAGTTCAGTAGTCTTTTTTTGTTTTTTAATACTTTGCTTAGATTTTCAAAGGCATGTTTCGCTATCCCAATGTGCCTTCGCGTTTGAGTGTCGTACTTTTTGTCCTCTGTTAAAACACTTCCCAGATATTAAATTTTTATACTTTTCGTATCTCCAATTTGTAATTTACATGATGAGATGTTTCTTTTACGGGCGACTAGTCATTCTGTCTTGTTACATTTGAGGTTTAGTCCTTTCTTCTAGCTTTCCTTTACTGTAGATGCTCTTATAGAATTCCTTTCCGTATCTGCTATCAACACTGTGTCATCTGCATATCTTATGTTATTAAGATTGTGACCACCGACAGTGAATCCTAATAAATCGTCTCATAATAACTTCAAAGAATAGGTTGAATAAATCCAATGGGAAGACACAACCTTGTCTGACACACCTTTCTATTTTTAGTATATTTTTTAATTCAATTTCTATGCATGCGGTTTGCTACTAGTATATATATTCTAATAAGTATTATTCTAATATCCTTCCCAAATATGTCATGGTTACTGTTGTGGATTTCGGGATGAAATCCGGCCTCAAATAAATGACAAACGCAGGAATGAAATATAGCAAATAAATATATTGACGTAATAATACAATTGGTAATACGGTTAGTAGATCCAGAAATGCGGTTAGTAACAATAATAATAATAGATATATATAGTCTGGGAAATTCAATATCGAAGTAGGACTTCCTTCTGAGTCTACGTGCTCGCAACTGTGACTCATACAAAGCGGTTACCTCACACTCTTACTCTCTCACTTCCTTCACTGTATTACTGTATCACTCTTCGGGTATTCACCGGCAGCAGTACAAGTACACACTGGTCGAGTCCACTTGTATAAAAAGGGGTGGACCCCTTAACAGTTACCTGGCAGCACAAATAATTCTTTGTGCCCTGTCTCACCAAACGGTTTTAATTTCTATGTCTTTTTGGAAGACATGTTTTGTTGTTTCTGTTAATGAATCCATTAAAATGTGGTGTTTGTCGTATTGTAGTTTAGACATTACTTGTTTAGTCCTATTTATTTATTTAATTCTACTTTTACTTTGCATATGTTCATGGAGGGATTATTCTTGTAATTACTTTTATTTCTGAGTTTCAGACGATATTTTTAAATTGTTAAACAATCTATGTTTTTATTTTATCCTTCCTGTTCATAAGCATCTCCTGTGTTCTATCTATACATTTCTCATTACTTGACAATCCACTGTACTCCAAGGAACTCATTTTAAATACATGATTTTAAGCGTGCTACTAGATTGGCGGATAGGTTCCACCCGTTAACCGTTGAAATAGCTAAATGCGACCGTCACTTCTACTCCAACAGTTTCTTTTCTCGCACTTCCCACACGTGGAAGTCGATTTCATCTACTTGCTTCCCCGATAACTACAATCTTCAAAAATTTAAGTGCAACATCAATCGCCATCTTTTGCCTTCTTGAATCCCGTTCATCTTTTATTCTTTCCTCAACCCCCGTCCTATACACAGTCTTTTCTCTCATTTTTCACTCTCTGTAACCACCTTGCCTATTTGTATTCCCGCTTTGATAGGGTGAAATGATAAAAAAAATTCCGCGCTCGTTATCAACTCTTTTAAGCTGGGAAAATTTCACGGTTTTGCAATTTTGATATTGTGAGGGATCTTAATTCTTAATTTATTGATTGAATAAGCTCGTAGCGAGTTCCACGGCAATAAAATATCCGTAGAAATACTCGTATCGCATTGTTAAATATTTGAGCATCACAACTGTAAACAATCATAAATATGAATGCTGGTTGTTATTTTAAGAGGTAAGGGGATACAAATGAAAAGATTTAAAATTGACAAGTTTTTCCATTTCACTGAAACATACGTAAAACATTTTTATCTTTCTTTCTTTTCTTTCTTTCTTTCTTTCTTTCTTTCTTTCTTTCTTTCGTTCTTTCTTTCTTTCATTATTCTTTTCTTTCTGTCAACAAAATCAAGTTGTGTATTTTCCCCTCTTTCCACCCACCAGCTCAAAACGGAAAGGTTCATTATTTGTGGAGTATTAGCAGGAGACGCTAAACACTTTTATCTCTTCTTTCTTTCTTTCTTTCTTTCTTTCTTTCTTTCTTTCTTTCTTTCTTTCTTTCTTTCTTTCTTTCTTTTTTATTTATTTATTTATTTATTTATTTATTTATTTCTTCTTTCTTTTCTTCTTTCTTTCTTTCTTTCTTTCTTTCTTTCGCTGAAAAAATAGTTTATTTCCCCCTATTTTCCCGCTTTCAAAACGGAATAGTCCATTTCTTATGACTTTTCTTTCTTTCTTTCTTTCTTTCTTTCTTTCTTTCTTTCTTTCTTTCTTTCTTTCTTTCTTTCTTTCTTACCTCTTTTTCTTTTTCACATTGAATCCACATAATATCTTTTCCACTCTTTCGACTCGATCAAAACGGAATTGTCCATTATTTATGTGGCATTGGCAAGGTGTAACAGTCGTGCAAATTAACGAAGGTTGGAGAGGCACAATTGTAATAGGATTGTGATTGCCTTTCATATTTTCTATTTTATGTAAAACTTCTCTGTTTCTACGTCGGCGATTTCTGACGTGGGCGCCCGTATCTTTATGGTTGCTATATTGAATTATTTCCCCTTTTCTCTTTGGCCAGAAGTATTTTGTTTGACAACTGACAATTGTCTCACCTCATTTCGCATACTCTCATAATAGTGATATTCAGCCTTCCAATTTCCTGTTTTACAATGTCTTCAGATGCAATGTCATGATTGTAAGACTCCTCTGACACCTGTCGCATTATCCTTCCTTAACAGGATAAGTGCCAATTCCAACGAAACCGATTCCCTTCAGGCCGCTATCTGATCATTGAGAGTCGATAGATTAAAATGATCTCTCCCACTTGGATAGCAGAGTGGCTTTTCGTCGGTTATTCACGACGATTTTTCTTTTTTTTACCGAGACACCAAATTTAGTTAGCCGCCCCTAGATTTCAGGAGTTAATACTCCCTTTGATAATTTTTTATTTTCCTTTATACTGAATTGCTAAATCAACACTTCGAAGACAAAATTGCTCTCTATTAATCACCACAGAAAGCCTTCCCTTCCCTCCATTAGAATGTCTGACGCTCAACTTCTCGAGAGCAACTCTCTGCGGCTTCTCGGTCTCACGTTGACTGCTGACCTGAGATGGAATAAATACATCGAGTCAATTGCCTCGTCCACTGCGAAGAAATTTGGCTCCCTGTGCCGCGCTAGGAAGTTTTTCTCCCCGGAGTCGATCCTCCAGATCTACAAATCCACAATTTGCCCTTGCATAGAGTATTGCTGCCATATATGGTCTGGCGCCCCTTCTGTTTGCCTCGGGGTTCTTGATAGGCTCCAGAGGCAGATATGCAATGTAGTTGGCCCTGCCCTGGCGTCTCGTCTACAGTCACTTTCTCACAGACGCGCCGTCGCCTCCCTCTGTCTGTTCTACAAATACTTTCATGGAAATTGCTCAGAGTAGCTGCATTCGCTGGTTCCCAGACGTCATGAGTTCCAGCACCTTACGAGGCTGGCATCCCGCTCTCACCCCTTCACTGTCGAAACTCCTAAATGTAGCCGTCTCTTCTACTCTAATAGCTTCATGTCTCGCACCTCTCGCCTGTGGAACTCCCTTCCCTTCTCCTGTTTCCCTGTGAGCTATAATCTCCAGCTATTCAAGTGTAATGTCAATCGACATCTCCAGTTGCCTTAATCTATCCACTACCCTCATCCTTTCTTCTATCACTCCTATCTGATCTTGCTATTTTCTGTAACCCCTTGCGTCCTAGTGGCTTCCCGCCTTGCTTGGGGTGAAACGCTTAAAAAAAAAGCATCCTTCAAATATCGGTAGAACCGCTTTAGTCTCTGACAGTCCAACAACGAAGATTAACGAAGATACTGGCTCTTATGTAGCTTTCCCAGCTGTTTCAGGAACTCATAGGATTAGTTGCAGGGAATACATTGATTCGTCTAAAAGCCAGAACTCGTGAGATTTTAAACTGGAATGCGTTATGACGTTACCAAGACGATGTTCACCATTTGGATTAGTAATTTACGTGATTTGGTCCAGTCAATTAGCAAACAGATCGCAATTTTTTTTCTTTTGTTGGATAATTTCTGACCGACAGAAAATAGCTAAATGGACGATACTTTCGAAGAATTATTTTGACATTATGACTTACCTGAGTAGATTCATTCCGTTTAATCTTTAATTTATAGATTCGTTCTTTTTTAATTTTATTTTAGCGGAATAACTATGCAAAAATAGGAAAAAGTTTTCGTGTAACGCGTTTCGTAACTTAGGATTTCATTGGACTAAATTGATGTTTACGTTTTTTGTGAGTATACCTTCGCAGGTAAAAGAGACTGGAAATTTTAAATTTAAATTTAAATTTATTTACACTTCCTAACCTTTTGCTTGAATTGGAACATCAACATCATCATGCATTTATTTTTCTTTTACTTACATGTGAAATCCATTTTAGTAGTTGCTGCTGTTGAATGTCCAAGTGATGTAGTTTCTGTTATTTGGTACAGTGCTTTATGATTCTATAATACCAGTTCACCAAATGACTGTTTTTGTTTTTTTTTGTATTATTAAATTCATTATTTCTCTTAAAGGAATAATGTTGATCCTGGTAAAAAGATTAGATTAAAAATCAATGATGTTTGTTTTTTGTTTTTTTAATTAATCAAGGTGATAATGCCACTAAGACAAAAATGGCTATTGGCATCGAAATAGAATGAAAAGACTTTAGAAGGAACTGGAAACCTAATCCAAACAGGAAACAAGTGAGAAATTTTTATTCTTGTTCAAAAGTCTGGGGGAGAAGTGTAAAGTAGAAAGTAGGCAAACTTATCTACTCCTATTAAGGAAAAGTAAATAAAATTTCAGAGTTTAGATATCATTTTCTATATTAATAGAGATTCATTCTTAAGCCTTTGTATATTTTTATTCACGTTTCCATCACTTTTGTTATGAAATATCCCAATTTCTGATAATGGGAAGTCCGTCAAAACAGGTGAAATGTTGCAAGACCTTAAAAGTAAATTTACTGTTCATGACCAATCGATTCTAAATAAAAAAATTATATATCGTTTTGTCATTTTAGCCATTTTCGTTTATGCAAAATTTAAATGGGTATGTTTCTGTAGTTTCTTTGGTATCTCGACCATTTGTCTTTCTTTCAGTCACAGGCAATGCTAGTATCATCTTATTTTATGTACCCTGTTAATTCACAACGTAGGTGATCATGGCCCTCCACAACCTCCTGTCCCTTGTAGCTCTTAATAAGTTTTATCTTTTTTGTTATTTCTCCTGAGCCTGTTATCCATTTGCTCAACATCATCAATTATGTTATACGCTACTTTCCTCCGGCCGTCTTTCTCTCAATCTGTCCTGTGAGTATCAGGTTTTCCAAGCCTCCCTTCCTCATCATGTGCCCCAGAAATTTTAAATGCGTCTTACTGATGTTAAGTATAAGTTTCGTTTTTTTTTCATTCTCTTCCAAACCTCATTGTTGCTCACATGTTCGGTCCATAGTATTCTTAGCACCTTTCTGTAGAGCCAAATTTCTGTTGCTTCAAATTTCTTCCTGATCTTAGGCGTGTTTGGGAACGCTAATATTACAGAAATAATAAATTACATATAAGAAAGTGGCCACTTTAGTAGAGCCATCTTCGTAGCGTTGCCTAAGAAACCAGATGCGAATAAAAGCTAGCTCCGTCAGACAGTCAGATTAAAGAGTCATATAACTAAGTTTATGATCCAGATTCTGATGAAGGTCTTTTTTAAAGACACTGGATTAAGAAATGCGATCTTTAGGATGAAAAAATCAATACAAATGTAGAAGCGCATATACCATTGGCCTCATAAAGCTAGCAAACGGTACCTGTTAGGAAAGCTTAATTAATTTGGGAAAGATATTTGAATAATGTAGGATATTCCTTAGGGAGAATCGACCTGAATACTGATAGAAAATCAGTAGAGTGAGTATACAAAAATAGAAAGAGTTTAAACATGTCTTCTAACCGGGTCGATTTAACCTGTAGAATGGTGCGTTCCTAAAAGAACTCGATGTCCTGACAGGATTTATTATTGTTGGACATTGTCTAATAATGTAAGATACGGAGATGAGTCCGTTACTTTATGCCCTGCCTTGTCTGAAGACATATTAAGGCTGATCATCGCCATGGAGTTAGAATGAAATGAAATCTAAATATGTACACTTATTTGCCCAAAATACTCAGATATCGATTTTGATTTGTTTGGGACGAAAATGTTGCCGCATCTGACTCATTTATTTATTCAGCGAACCGCCAGTTAACAAAAAAAGTATTTAGTATTTACGGTGCTGTGGGTTTGCGAATGATATGAGGCCTTGTTCTTGGTTTTGTTATCTTTTTTCTAGGATTATATCATCCTTCAACAGCATGTTAAATGATCGGTATATAATATTGTTGGACATTGTCTTATAACAGATGAGTTTGCGTTGATGGCAGAGGCATGCACCTACACTGAACATTAAAGAAAAGGGTAGAAAAAAGCACTAAACAACATAATGTCGTCGTTAGCGAAAGGAACAAACCAATGTTAAAGCTACGAATTCGAGACGTAACTATGAAGCATGTACAGAAATTTAACTATGTAGAAATTGTTATATGAGAGATAACGGAAAATACAACATTGGAATCTGAAGGCGCTTTAGAATAGCAAATAATGCATTTCAGAAAATAACCAAGGCCGTAAAAAGCAGGTCGGTTCTGTGAAAGCTGGAGATTTTCCTTATGGATTTATAGAATACGTGTGGCAACTGAGATGCCCTACGACAAAAGGATACTTAGAATAACACGGATGGAACATGGGATTAACGAGGAATTTTTAGCGAGAAAAAGGAATCGAAAAGCACACCTTAAAAGGGAAAATTTAAGGTTTTGGGACCCATAATGGGGTTCGAAAATTTAACACTCACAAGGGAGCAAGACGGATGACGGGATACATCATAATCTGTCTAACGAGAAGCATAACATGGCGACAAACATTGCTTACAGATTGAAAGGTTAGGAAGTTGTGGAGATCTTTGATCAGCCATGTCGCGAAGGGAAACGGCACAATGAAGGAAAAGAAGGATGATAAATCTATTTCCTGTGCAGTAAAATGGCAGTCATCTTGAAAAAATTCAGTTTTTAACCAAAAATACAAAACTGTTATTTGTAAAGCTATTCTTTACTTCACATTCTACGTCAACAGAGCCTACTTGATTGAATTTTTTCCTTCTTTAAACTTTTCGTTCTTTAAACTTTAAACTAACAACAATTAAATAAAAACGGCTGCTGTTACTTATATTACATCCAATTGTACTTTCCTGAAGAAAATTTTAAATTGAATTGACAGGGCTGATAAATGGAAAATGAATAAGTTGCTTGCCATTAAGTAATGGAGAACGTTTAGAAACAAACAATAGCAAATTTTGCATTGTTTACTAGAGATTTTCGAATTTCATCCACGTTCTATTGTGCAACATTGTCACGAATTTCCATTTTGTGACGTTGGTCCAAAATTCAATCTTTTGACATTAGCCTTATGTTCCATCTACCGATATTGGCCCAATGTTACAACTTGTGACATTGGACCTAGGTTACATCTTGTGACATTAGGCACATGTTCCATCTTCGGACATTGGTCCTAAGTTCTATCTTATGTCATAGTCCCCATGTTCAGTCTTGAAATATTGGCCCAAGGTTCCATCTTATGCCACTTGCCACAAAGATTCATCCTATGACATTGGCCCTAGGTTACATTTTCGGCAGTGGCACTATGTTCTATCATGTGACATTAGCCGTAGCTTCTATGTTGATATATATATATATATATATATATATATATATATATATATATATATATATATATATATGAAATCTCTTGATGAGTGAACCGAACAATTACAAAGCTCATGTTCATGGTTGTTCTGTTGCTTTTTTCGCTCATGTATTTTCGACCATCTCAGTAATTACGACGAACCATGTGCTGTTAGTGTGGTCGGCAAAATACCACTGGATACATACTGCTATTTTATAGAGATCTCGATATTTGCGAAACACACACAGATCCATATATATATATATATATATATATATATATATATATATAATAGTCGAGAATTGTTTTTTAAAAAATGCGACTTCCATTAGGATTCGAACCTTCATTCACTACTTTCGTTAGATCTCTCATAGTTTCAAGCTGGTGGACGCAAATAAAATACTATTTAAACACACGCACACACACACACACACACACACACACACACACACACACACACACACACACACACACACACACACCGTCTACTCAAATATGGGCAACCACTAAAAATAACATTTAAAGTAATAAAAATCTGTCGGATTAATAAATAAAAATCAATTTATTCTTTATAAATTGCTTTGATTATGCTTCACATATGAAACTTGGCATTTACGAAGTTTCGGGAATTTAAAACGAGAAGAATCTGCTTAAAGGTAGTATATTGGTTAACTGGCGACACTCTTCTTGTCTGAATTGGTTAAAAGACCGTCGGATCCAACGAAGGTTTTTGATGGGTGTGTATTTGTGTATGTATATATATATATATATATATATATATATATATATATAGAGAGAGAGAGAGAGGATGCGTGTTAGGACTTTTATTGGTCTTTCGCTCAACTGCGCCCCACACATAATAATCAAGAAGGGGTGCAGTCTGGAGAGTTAAGTGGACAGATATACTGGATGATGTGGTCGCAGAACTTGTCTCCCAACCATGATTGGTTTCTCCTACTGTGTGGCATGATACAGGGTCCTTTTGCTTGACATGTTCTTCCAGCAGCCACCCTCTTGATCCAAGGTAGCACTACCTCCTCAAGGTACTTGATGTGGGCCTCCGTGCTTTAGTCTGAGACTCTGTATGAAGATGAATAGAGGTGTAACTTTACTATCACTAGGGATCACTCCAAACACTATGATGTTGACTGGATATATCATCCAACTCCGAATCCTCAGCACTGACCTAAGATTTACACCCAAACACTCTGAAATGTTCGTATTGAAGATTCCGGAGCGTATGCCAAGCAGTAAAGCATGGCGTTTCCAAATTTCTGAGAGAGTGAATTGCGTCATTCAGTTCTTTTTTGCCATCTCACCCTATTATACTGCACAGTCGACAAAATCATATACAAATATTGCGCATGCGCGATATCAAAAATATAAAATGACGACAATTTACACATGCCACACTGTATATCTATCTATCTATCTATCTATCTATCTATATATATATATATATATATATATATATATATATATATATATATAAAACACAAATATAATGACTTCATCCACCAGTAAAAAGATTAAAAATAATGGAAGCTTTAATAATAAAAATCAAAAAGCCAACTCTTAACAATATTCACTATGAACAAGGGTAAAATGTGCTAACCGTATTCGGAAATTAAAACATCCCTACTACACACTAAGACATACACATAATGCACACACTCAATTAAGCTGAAAAATTGAATCATCCTTGATAATGGCTAAAGGTATAGCCGAAAGCGCTCGGAAGTATAAAACACTTGGACAGTTTTTACACACTCTTTGTCCAGAAAAGAAAGCTCTTGTTCGAACTCGAGAATAAATTAAATAAAAAGCTTAACCGTAGTACCCTATCTGTCATTATTAATGAAACATACATAAACGAAATATTGCGGCCTAAATATACAACTAATATATATATACAGAGATAAACACACACACATATATACACACAGACGCGCGCACAGACACACATTTTATATATATATATATATATATATATATATAGAGAGAGAGAGAGAGAGAGGAGAGATAGATATGTCAGAGAGAATGAAATGATTGTGAGATTTGGAAGAATGGATGAAAATTTTTATTAAACTTGCAGTACAGATTGAAAATATATAATTCAGCTATTTGACTTTAATTATTATTCATCATATATATATATATATATATATATATATTAAGCTTACAGCAATCTATAATCTTTACTATGAAGACAATTTAAGAATATTAACCAGGAAAATCCTTCAGAAAGTGTGATCAGAAATAATGAACCAGGATGAAAGTATTTACATTTCATATACACCACCTATGATACTATTTCAGTAGCCTTGTTTTCTCCTATTTTTTCTATTGACTGTTTTAAGTGTACAATTTTAAAGTACAGACAAACTTCACAGGCGATTTTGTCCGTGACCCTCGGCCAGTGTGTGAGGAGAGGTACAGCGCAATCATCCGACTCGTGCGCAGTACATCCTATCTCATGCAGTTATTTATATGACTTCAAGTCGAAAAGAGAAATCGGCGAACAGATTTGATTAATGTCAAACTTCCCGGTGTGGGGAAAAGTTTTGACGGAACAAAACCCAATATGAAATGAATACATCTGATAATAACCGATGATAACAATCTAGCTATAAAGAGAGGCATTCAGAACATCTCGACTTGCAGATATTATTAAGAATATAAACATTGCTATATTCTCTCGGGTTTATTATTTTGCAGTGATAATGCTTCAATAATTTTAAAAACTGAATAAATGTTTAATATTAGCTTGGTGGTCATTTTCTTTGGAACTTACGCTTGTTGTATTATATTACTGTCATAAGCTGCTAAATTTATTGCCTGATATTCTAGCTAGATAAGCAACTTTGGTTGGAATTTTAGCTAATATTCCGAAAGCTAAATGTATGGCAACTAGAAAGAACAAACAGCCAATGCATATTATAATCTATGATAAGCCAATCTAAAAGGTTTCGGAATTCATTAACGTAGGCCATAAGTATTTATGAATAAACAGATCGGGCAGCGGATGTTTAGCATAGGATTGGTTTATAGGCCATTTGAGAAGAATAACAAAAACAATATTTAAAATTAATCATGTACCTTATAGCATCAATAACAAGATCTATAAAATATGAATAGCGTTTGATGTTGTTTATTGAAACGAATGTGTCATTTTGACCTCAGCTCTATGTAAGAAAAATGAAAACATTTAAAATCATATCAAAAAGTTTCAGATGAACAAGAGATTACCGGTTCAGATCAAAAGTGAAGAGAGCTTCTTTACATAAAATAAGAGATAATAACGATTATGTCCACTATCAAAAGTAAACTGTTAAAAGGTCACGAATGAATGAATGTTATGGAAATGACGAATATTTCTTTCAAGAAGATGGCGAAATTCTACACTACCAGCAAGATCTGTTTGCTTATCGGAATGAGAATTTGTAAAGACAATAGCCAGGTTGAATTCCCTCACGTTCTATTTTAACTATGGGGGACCCTAAATGATCTTGTGTATCGAAGTAGACTGACTTACATTGGCGGACAAGTAATCAAAAATGCATGGGCAACATACAACTGTTCATTTTAGTCGACGTTGTACAAGCAGTAAGTAGCTCTCTTTTAACTATGGGGTGGCCTTATTTTAGTGGATGGAAGAAAACTGACTTACATTGGCTGCCCTTACATAACTAATTAAAAATGGATGTGCAGGAATCCCACTGTAAACTTTGTCCAACGTTGCTCAAGTAGAAGTTTGCCGTACTAAAAAATGTCTGGAAGCTAAAAGTCACCATTCTATGCATCTGTTTAGTCCGAAGGTGAATTGTATCAAACTTGTGATATTTGGATGAATTTAGTATTCCGATATCTATAAACGTTTTCTTTTCCTGAAATTTGTATCCATTTTTGGTGAACTCATTCTCGCTCTCTAATGTTTGTGCGCAATCTCGCCAAGGGGAAGTTAAAGAAAGATAATTATATACAGAATCTGCCCACCAAAGATACACACACTTCAGAAAAGGAAGATTGTCTTTCGTACTTTTATCAAATTGCGATAACACTGACACACATGAACTTTATGGAAATGATAAATTTTTCTTTCAAGATGATGGCGCAACACTACACTACCTGTTATATCTACGTGCTTATCGGAATGAGAATTTGCAAGGGCAATGGATAGAAGGACAAAGTGGTTCAGTCGAGTTTCCCCCTACGACTACTTTCTCTGGATTTAACACCACCAGAATTTGATCTATGGTGGGCGCGAGGGACTAAAGGATGTTGTGTTGCGCAGAGAACCGATTACGTTGGCGGGTCTCAGACAAGAAATAAAAAATGCATGTGCAGCAATCCCACAGGACACTTTGTTCAACGTTGCCCAAGCCGTAGTTCGCCGTAATAATAAATGTTTGCAAATTAAAAGCCAGCATTTCGAGCATCTCTTCTGATTCTAGAGTGCAAAGGTAACGGGAATTAATTTTGTGATATCCGGATAAATTTAGTATGACAATATCTTTACAAGTTTCCCCTTTCCTGAAGTGTGTATACCTTGTTTGGAGGACTCTGTACATATATATATATATATATATATATATATATATATATATATATATATATATATATATATATATATATTAAGCTTACCTTTGCTAGGAAGAAAATTTAGCAATATTAACCAGGAAAATCCTTCAGAAAGTGTGATCAGAAATAATGATGCATACTCACATAAAATTTCCATTTTGGTTCATAAGAACCAGGATGATAGTATATACATTTCATATACACCCCCTTTGATACTATTTCAGTACCCTAATTTTCTCCTATTTTCTATTTTTTTCTATTGACTGTTTTAAGTGTACAATTTTGAAGTACAGACAAACTTCTCATCTACGGACACGCAATCAACGGACTTTGGATGTAACGTACAACATCTGCAGGTAAAATAAATAAAAAAAAAACCTGCTAGAAAAAATCAAACATCCAAATCGTCAGCGATGTATTTCTTAAATTTGTGGGCTTAGCGGAACGAGTCGTATTAATTCTCAAAGTGATCGCTTGACGGTAGTGGGCAGCCTTTCAATTGTAAACAATTACAGGTGTATAGTATATAAAGTACGATACATTAGCGTCTACCTGTGATAGTAGCTGTGCGAAATCTGTTATTTTTATTTTGAGTAATATATGTATATTAAGTATATATTTATTTATGCTATATATATATATATATATATTTGTGACTGATAGGGATAATTCCATATAGGATATTAATCCACAGAGAGCTCAATGTAAAATTAAATTAAAAAGCATTAATTTAATAATTAATGAAGAAAAACATTTGAAGATCCCTTTCGGTCATAATTTATTTCTTCAATATTTTTATATTCATGTCTTTAGACCCAAAGTCCTTAATACGAGACATTCGGTTTGAAGAGATGAATATAAAAATATAATGAATATAAAGAAATATTATATATATAGTCATCCACAGACAGACTGTTTCGCAGTATCACATGCCTCTAGCGAGGATCGAAACCCGTCTGAATTAGCGTCAGCCGGAAAATCTACCCCACTAAGCCATTGGCGCACGGAAGGCATGAATGCGAATTTAACCGTATTTATTTATTTTTTTCAGATAAGCATACAGAGACTGAGAGAATTCGATTCAATTTACCGTAATAGTCACTGTCTACAAACACACACTTCCTCCCCTAGAGAGCTCAACTGAAATAAATAACTGTGATAGTAGCTGTGCGAAATCTATTATTTTTAATTTTGATTAATATATCTATATTAAGTACATATTTATTTAAGCCATATATATATATATATATATATATATATATATATATATATATATATATATATATATATTATTTCCATTGTGATCATAAGTACTAGTGATTACTATAGTGGTTTTATAATTAAAAATAATTCCTTCCTCTCTACGGACAATCAAGTTTAACCAGCCACCGATTCTCCTTTAATCTGTTGATTATAGGTTTGTCTGTAAGTAGAGATTACGTTGCAAGCAGAAAGAAACACTGACATATACTGGGCGCTTTGGTCATTACATTCACAGCAACGAAATTGAAACTGGTAATTCCAATTTCATGAGCACGAACACTGTCTAATGCATTCCTTGCTATGATAAAATATCCAATATCTCGTCGAAATCAACATTCTTCCAATTAAAGCACCTCTCTGATCACAAAATATCACATCTTTCAGATTTCAAGATGTCGCGAATTTTTTAAAATTATTTGAACTGTAATAAAAATCGATGCCGAGCAGCGATTGGCTTCTTTTATTCAAAATAATCCGCTTTTGCGCGAATAACATCAGAGAAACATTTCTTAAGCAGTCTTACTTGGGAAACTTGTTAAGTAGGAAGTCTATTGACATGAAGTTTTCATCATTTTCCATATAAAGCTGTTCATGCTTATGGATTATCTTATTGAATTCAGGTTTTTTTACAGTTAATGTGATGAAGTTTATATGGAAAAATAAAAAAAAAACTGTCTGCTCTTAGTACAGACACTCACACACACACACACACGCATATATATATATATATATATTATAGTGAAACACACCTATTCTATTGTTAATAGACTCTCCCACCTATAATAAGTAGCAGTAGTAGCAGTCGCTCAGGGAGTGAGTCGCTGAGCGAGTTGGCCAATCAGTCGATGTGAGCCACTAAGAGTATCAGCGACCACCACAAGATGTCTCTGCGTCATTACTTATTATATCAAGTCCCTAACGTTTTGTACGTCGAACCTTTTAGGACCGACTTCGTGAAATACAAGCCTCCACTGTGAAACTACTCTACAACAATATATATATATATATATATATATATATATATATATATATATATATATATATACTAGCAGCATTACCCGGCGTTGCCTGGGTTTATTCAAAAAATATCACAAAACTCATCCAATCTGTAAAGTTAAAATAAAGGAGATTTTTCTTTAGTGCTTCTTATCTATATGGCGAAAAATATAATGACATGAAGTGGGAAAACATTTATAACAGAAGAAAGTTGTTTTTTACAGAAGCACAAAAGATACAAATAAATATTTGTCTGCAAATGAAGAGTACATTAATCGCAATTCATCTTCGAAAATTGTTGTGGAGAAATGCTTTGTTGACAGCTTTTGCTCAAACTACATCGTTCACAAAGACTGTATAGATTTGTTATTTGCCCCTCAGTTTCGACAGCTCGAGTAGCAGGAGTTTGGGCAGCGTTCCTTCCTCATCTAGTTAACCATTGCTCATTAGTTTCTGCTGACCTTGCATTAGTTGTATGAAAAGCATTTTGTGTCAGTCTAATTTAAGTATCTTGTTGGGAAGCTTTTCTTCTCCGTGCTTTCATGCGTTTGGCTGTAGTAGTAGCACGTCCAAGTGAAGGATTTCGCTTTCTTGGCATTACTGCCAGGCTGTAGTTGGAGGGGTTTGGCTAAGTTTTTTGAATAACAATGAAGTAATCAATTAAAAAGCAAGACTATTATACACATTATTGAAAATATAGCCACAGTAAATTAAATGCAAGTTTAAATGCAACAAGAATGTGGAAAACAATTATAAGCAAGCTCGTAAAGTTAGGATTTATCTAAAAATAGACTACCAAAAATACGTTCTAGTGTTAAAAATAAAAAAATTAGCGTTCCGCTAGAAACCTACTCACTATGAACGTTAAAGAATACACGCTAAATTTAGCATAATTATAAATGAATTGAAAGAGGGTCTTTAAAATATTATAAGTGCATTTTTCAGAAAAAAAAAATGTCAAAATTTTAGGGCTCAAGTTTCCAAATATATGAGTTAGTAAGCATTATTTAAACGCTGATTAGAAGATGATAAATACATAATTAAATATTGGCATTTACGCTTAAGCATTTTTAATAATATGATTTTCAAAAATTTAAATTTGAAATATCAAAAATTTAAAATATACATGCATGAAGGCAGCCTACCTTTTTACTGGATGACAACTTTGATGCGAATGTGAGTTTTTGCATTTATTTCATCACATAGCACTCATGGATACTAGACATGAAGCAAAATCGATAGTACGCACTACATAACTCCATCGATC
>CAHIKZ030000152.1:472500-490000 GCA_903632075.3 Acanthosepion pharaonis
AAATATTGTTTTTGTTATTCTTCTCAAATGGCCTATAAACCGATCCTATGCTAAACATCCGCTGCCCGATCTGTTTATTCATAAATACTTATGGCCTACGTTAATGAATTCCGAAACCTTTTAGATTGGCTTATCATAGATTATAATATGCATTGGCTGTTTGTTCTTTCTAGTTGCCATACATTTAGCTTTCGGAATATTAGCTAAAATTCCAACCAAAGTTGCTTATCTAGCTAGAATATCAGGCAATAAATTTAGCTGATTATGACAGTAAAATCATACAACAAGCGTAAGTTCCAAAGAAAATGACCACCAAGCTAATATTAAACTCTTATTCAGTTTTTAAAATTATTGAAGCATTATCACTGCAAAATAATAAACCCGAGAGAATATAGCAATGTTTATATTCTTAATAATATCTGCAAGTCGAGATGTTCTGAATGCCTCTCTTTATAGCTAGATTGTTATCATCGGTTATTATCAGATGTATTCATTTCATATTGGGTTTTGTTCCGTCAAAACTTTTCCCCACACCGGGAAGTTTGACATTAATCAAATCTGTTGGCCGTCTTCTCTTTTCGACTTAAAGTTATATAAACAACTGCAAGAGACAGAATGTACTGCCCACGAGTCGGACGATTGCGCTGTACCTCTCCTCACACACTGGCCGAGGGTCACGGACAAAATCGCCTGTGAAGTGAAATACAATGTTAAAAATGAAAGATTAAAATCTGATGCTGTGCATTAGCCCGCATGTGTTGTAAGAAACAATATAAGAAACCATATGTAATAGGAGATTCTTCTAGGGTAAATACCCGACCGCCGAGTGCAGAAAGATGTAACTTCACACCTTAATAGGGTTTTGTAAAAGTGGATGTGCTAAAATTCACGTTTAACGCAGTTATATTAAAAACTGTCCAACAGAGAAGTCCCCACAGACAGAATGTAAAGACCATGAATCAGTTTTAACCATAGATTTTTTTCAAAGATTTTCTATATCAGATTCCACATTACGCTCCAGTATAGAATGTGACGGATCTTTTATTGCATCCCCAAAAGGATGTGCTACTGAATCCCTCCAATAAATCTCTTCATATAACTTGGCCCAGCACTCAGGCTTCATTTGTACCACAGCTTATGTTATGAGGTTTTCTTTTCACCTTTCTTTGAGACAGTACAGCGTTGCTCACGATGTATATATCTTTACTTAGAGAGTCAATAGCCTTTTTCAGCTTAAACATGTTTTTTTCTTGATAAGCTTTAACCTTTCAGCTTTAGCTGTTTAATGATGTGGGTCTAATTTCCTTTTCGATTTTATGTTTATGTGCTATTGTACATTTTACTTATGAAATCGATTTTCAATAAGTAGTAAAATTACATTATAGCCGCTTGCATTCTTCATTACTGATATATATTCCCCGTAATATGTTTTCCGGGTCGAGCAAAATTAGAAAAGCAGTTTGCTACGCTCTGTATTCTTTGGCAAAGAAAAACTTTGTCCTTATCTTCCTCGTTAGATACATACAAAACGAAAAGAGTGCTTATGGGTAAGAATGAAAAGTCTCTGCTTTTTCACTATCACACTAATGGAAGTGCAAGTGTCAGGTTTACGCTTCTAAAAGAATCTATTGAAGAAAAGTGTTTCTAACACAAAACCTGGCAAATAGTTAAAGTACTACTCTAGAAATTGCCTGACCTCACCTTCAATTCTTTATGTTTACGAGAGTTACAGCAGACCAAAAAGTGGGCATTACTGCCGTGTTTGGGTCGAAGCTACACAGTCCTCAATTTCTGGCTATGACAGAATTCAAAAAGACTGACGCTACCTTGTGTGCGATTAATTATTTTTTCCCCAGACGCAATATCCCAAGATTATCGCTAATCTATCGTTACTTCTATAACATGTTCGGACGAGCATGAATCTGTTTTCTGTTACTATTTGACTGACGTAGATGTTTGTTAGTGGATGTCTTAATAAAGACGGTTTTTCCGTCCATGACAAAAAAATATTCGCTTGATTTGTAGTTTGTTATGTCTCTCCAGTCATCTAAGTTTATAACATTGAATGTGTACTTTATATCAGGCGAATCGATGATGATATATTCGATATCTTGTAATACTGCTAACGGAACAGTGTCGTATAGTTGTTGGTTTAGTTTGGCTTCGTTGATTTTGTTTAGCGGCATATCAACACCTCTATGGGTTATTTAATGCCGAAATCTAAATATTTTGAATAGAATTTTATGACTTCAGATAAACATATTTTGACTGCAATTGCATGCTTCAAGCTATATATAAAATGTATTGTTGGTTATTTGGATATAAAAGAAATTACTGTTCATTTTGCTTTAAAATTGTATTGCTGGTCATTTTACTATAGATAGGTATTATTGGCAATTAAATAAATAGGCATTCTTATACATTTATAGGATTTTGGGGCGGGTCAAAATTTGTTCATAGCTGTGACCCCAACAGGTGCTACCCTCGGGTCACGGTGGATCATAAAGCAACAACAATTAAGGTCATTCCACGCTGCTCAAAAGCTCCAATCTCACGATCTGAGGTCTTGCTGCCGGATGTAGATAAACGTCATGCCCAGCATTGTAATATAGTGGTATTTTTGTCGTGGTAAGTGCTGTGCTATTGTTGGTTCGAGAATGGCGAATCATTTATGTGGTACGCGTGTTCCTTTTCTCAAATTTCCAAATCCAAAGCAGTTACCAGGATCTATTCAAAGATCAACATAGGATAATGGATTTGGACTGAATATTTACTTTTCTCCTTTGGATGACCATTCTGAAATTCTCTGTCTTGATTTCTCTCTGTAAATGGTTGCGTTGTTGATCCTTGCGTCCCAGTTATTTCTGGTTGTTGTTTCTTTAGTGCCACCAGTTCAGACTTTTACAGCCCCCCCTCCTTGCTACATCTATCAGATTAAATCACACTCCTCCGCTATGGATCCATTTTGTAAAAAAAAGGCATTCTTTCAGATCTAGATCCAACAGAGAGTTGACACGGTTGACTAACGTGTAATTGAAATCGCCCATCATAAAAGAGTAATCTATTGCATGTATATGGTTTACTATATGCCTATAAGGTAAACAGTCAAATGTTACATAGAGCAACAAGAGATGGGAAGCTAAGGAGCGTCATGATTATCCACGATCTGAAATGACACGGCGTATGAAAGAAAATGAAAGTGCGAATGGATGATAGAACAGAGACATTCAGGGATGATAAAGAGTGAAATGTTATTTAGAACAACAGGAGACAAGAAATTGTTGTGAGCTATGATCGCCTAGGAGACTTCGTCGTCGTCGTCGTCGTCGTCGGCATCCGTCCGTCTCGAGAGACGATGGAGGAGCGCGGTGGGCGGGATATATGGAGAACTAGGGCTGCCCAGACGTCTAGTTCCCCCTCTCGGCCTTGCTAGCAGAGTCCAAAGGAGAGGATAAACCAATACAGTTTGGTACCAGCGCGGCTGCAGGAGTTGCCGGAAGGTAGAAGAAAGTGCAGTCCATCCGCCTTAGGGGCTCCACTCCAGGTTTGAATTCAGACTTGTCCTTCTCCTAGACCAGTTGCCATCCAAGGCTATAGAACCCAGTCTATACTGCTATTTACCCATAGCTGGGGGGAGAAGAAGATGATTCACACCTTTCCCAAGAGTATTAGCACGTGAATTAGCAAGTGAATGGATTCGACTGGAACTCCGATTCCTCAATCCAAGCCAATATCCATTACTCCACCGTGCCACCGTAGTATATATATATATATATATATATATATATATATAGTGTGAATGGTTGACAGAACGGAGGATGATAAAAAGTCAAGCATTGCGTGTAGGGACAGGAAAGAGGAAGTTATAAGCAGCCATTATACCCGACGTTCTGAAGCGATATGACATATAAAATTGAAGTAAATATATTATTAGAAAACTCATTTAAATTTTAATTTTATCAATGTTCCCATTAATTCCCTTTGACAAATCTGACGCTTTTGTGCAGATACCTGATATCAAAGTCTTGCTTGTTGTGATTTCTGAGAATGATATTATACATTTCTTTGCTTTCTATTAGTTTTTAAGAAAAATAGCGCTTACTGATTTTACATTGATATTCATACGTAGATTAAAATGTAAGGTTGCTCCGTTCTTTAAGGACATTTGCATAAATTTACTAAAAGACGCGCATATTTCTTGAAAGAACAACATTATTTGAGGAAAATATTGAAATGGATAATCTTGAAACACGGACTGACGCATCTAATTAATGAATTCGCAGTTAGCTTCGATGGCTGCTTCAATACAAGGTTTGAATCGTACTGGGTATGATGATAAACTGCATCCGGCAGAAAGATCTCTAATCGGCGCTTTTGAGGAGAGAAGAACGACATTTTAATTGCTACCGTTCTTAGGTCTCAAAAATATATTACCAGAAATAATTTTTTTCATATTATTATCAGCAATACACTTGACTCTAGACAAGAAAAACCCTCTTTATAAACATCTACTGATTTCTTACCAAGAATACATATTCTATTCATACGAAGCAATACTAAAAATCTTCTCGGTATTAAATAACCTATTGAAGTGTTGATATGCCTTAAAACAAAATAAACCAAACAAATATTTACATTATTCGGACTATTGTCCTCATCTTTGTCGCCATGTTTATTACAACGTTTCGGCTGTTGTACGCTCCGGCCTTCTTCAGGTGGTTGGAATGTCGAACAGAACCCTTTATTTCGCTCACTGGGGTAGACTGTTCTAGTTCCACGTGCCATGTTTAATGGATGTCTGTTGTCAGTTATCTGAGCGAAATAAAGGGTTCATTTGGACATTCCAACCAGAATGCCGAAGGCCGGAGCGTACAACGGCCGAAACGTTGTAATAAATAATGCGACAAAGATGAGGACAATAGTCCGAATAATGTAAATAATGAACGAGTTTCTCAGAACGGCGAAATTATGTTCGAGTCTTCTGCGCATCCAAAAATAACGAAGATCCCAGCCAAGCTGCTAATCCCTACTCTGACATTGCTATACCAGCTCAAATATTGCCTTGTATCATTCAATACCTCAAAGGCAAATATATTAAATTTTCAGCATCAGTGAACAGACTCACTTTTTACTCCAATAATGATGAACGTATGGACACATAATGTGGCTCTCTGCTTTGAAGGTCTCTTCAGACAAAGCTTCACCCCAGACATCAAGCCGCAGTTCGTAAACTTTTTCTCGGTGCAGCATTATCAGAATTAAAATTTCCTCGCGCCTCACCAAATTTCATGTTATAAAATACATTTAAGAATAAAATAAAACAGAGATGATTAAAGGGCGATAACCGCGGATTCGTAATCAGAACATTAGCATTGATAACTCTCTCCTCCAATTTGCAGACCCTAGTTACTGTATTCTTAATACTTAATTTAATGCAAAAATATCACAATGTTAAAATCTGTTAATAATTATTTATAACTAATTATACTGGGACGCGTGCGTGCAAGTAATTCATAATAATATTTTAAATTTTGAAATCATATTTATTTTTTGGCATATGAATTTTTTGAAACTGTTTTTAAATCTTTGATTGTCTTTCAATTATTGCGCCTCACCTGCTATCCTCTTCCGCCGACCTATGAGACGCGCCGTATCTATGCGACGCACCGAACCGTTTAGGAGCTACTGCCAATAAAATCTCATAGACGATTCATCGCTAAATATCCTGGAGAAATAGTCGGCTATCCTATCGCTAATCTATCGTTACTTTCAGAACAAATGTTCAGGCGACCTCCATCCTTTAATGCCACCAGCTCAAAAGTATACAGCCAAGACCTTTCTACATCCACAGAGTTGCATCACCCTCATTTCCTACGTATTCTTTTGGTAATGAGAACATTACACACCGAAAGTTTATTTCCAAGAATTGCTTATTTCTGGAAGATGCGCTCCCGAACACTACACTATACTGGAAAACGTTAAAATTCCAAAGCATCCACGAAAAGATTCAGTTAATCATTATCTATCTGTCATATCCTCTTAGTCATGATTTCTTCCTTTCACCTCTTACTTTCATATCACAAACTTCATTCACTAATCCTCTACCTTTATTGGTTTTGGGGCATTGTATTATTTTTAATCGCTTTATCCCAAGCAAGGTGATAATGCCACTAAGACGCAAGAGGTTACTGGAAGTGAAAGATAATTTGAAGACTTTTGGAGAAGGAAACGGAAATAGAATCCTAAACAGAAAACAAGGGATAAACCTCTACTCCTGTCCAAAAGACGGCGAATCGGTGTGAATCGTGTGATAGAGGAATCTATCTATGTAGGTACACATGCTGTCAAAAATGACGTTATATGAGTGGTTAACCACTTTGGCATTGATTAGGGCTTCGTAGAGATTCAAGCCGAGCTTCTCGACTTGACGGTCGAACTTTCTGCCTCTGAGCAGAAAGGAACCCGGACGAGGTTCCGCCGAAGAGCAGAATCTCGTTCGGGGAAAATGACCAACCCGATCTCGTTTATACGGGTTATACGGGCATTTTTTGGCCGAGCCTACGGGCTCGGGAAACCCACGATAAACTCGGCCTTGTGCCACATGCAACCCTCGTGGGGCGGGGGTGGCTAGATACCGATTAGGGCTTCGTAGACTTTGCCGAAGAGGGGTAGGAGACTAATAGGACAGTAATTAGAGGGATCAGAGGGGTCTCCAGAGTTCTTAAAGACAGGGACAATGGATGAGGACTTCCAGCAGTCAGAAAAAACAGGATTCCTTGAGGCAGTAATTATATAGTTTAGAGAGGGCGGGTGCTAGCTCAGGCGCGCATTTCTTCAAGACAATGGCTGGTATGCCATCTCCACCACTACTCTTGTGGGGGTCTAAATTGGAGATAATGCCCAATGCCAATGACGGGGTTATGTTTAAGCCGCTCAACAGGGCCTCGGTTCTTAGAGGGAAGTCTGATATGGGTACCCCGGAGGAGTCGAAGGTTGAATTAAATGAGAATTTCCGAGCAAAGCATTCAGCCTTGTCGGTAGAGGAGGTCAGGACCTCGAACTGGTTGAATAATGGAGTTATGGAGGGTTTTCTATTGTTCAGGACACTTTTGCACTTTCACGAAATCGGCTTTTTCACTTCAGGTCTTTGTGAACATCATGAAACAACCAGTGATTATCATCACACAGGCAGACAATATTGTGCTTAGGTTATATAAAATTCATAGATAGAAAAATTCAAATAGACTTGAAGTGTGATTAGATGATTCAATGATGTATATATATTTAATCAATCCCCCCCTTGGCAAGGCGATAATGTCACTAAGACGCAAGGGTCTACTGGAAGTGAAAGAGAATGAGAATACTTTAAAAAAAAACCGGAACCCAACCTTAAACAGTAAACAAGAAATAAACCTCTACTCCTGTTCAAAGGAAGAGTGTGAACCTGGAGATAGGCGAACCTATTTATTCATGTTATTGTATTATATGAAAGTGTCGATATCTTCCTAGAATGGCAAAAGTATTTTTAGTAGGTATCCCAATACAAAGAAAAGAGTCACTGCCGTTCTTATTGTCTGAAAGTCAATGGCACTGAAGCAAAATATATGCTTTCTTTGAAAATAAATAGTAAATATAATTTCAACATTTTGGTGGAGACTCTCGGAGTATAGAGTCGAAGTAGACATTAAAAGAAACCAGAAACCCAATCTTAAACAGTAAATAAAGGATAAACTTCTACTCCTGTTAGAAAGACCTGGGAGACGCGTGAACCGGACGACAGGCGAACCTACCTACACTTATTGATGCAAAAAGTAAATATTAAATAGAATTTCAGAGTTGTGGTGGGGACGTTAGTAGAATAGAGGAAGTAGAATTTAAAAGGAACAGGAAACTCAATTCTAAACAGGAAACAAGGGGTAAACATCTACCCCCCCCCCCTTCAAAAAACTGAGGAGGTCTTTGAACCGGACGATAAGCAAAGCTGTCTACAGAAGAAATACTAGGCAGTCAACGTAGCATTCTTATTCTATTTTGTAAATTACTAAAAAATTTTAAAATAATGTTTTTTTTCGAATAATCTATGATCGTCAAAAATGTCATTATAGACAAAACGTTTCGACTAATTACGCTCTGGTTTCCCTCATTTTTTTTTTTTTTTTTGTCATGGTGAGTATCTTGTTAGTTGTACAAATAGCTGGTAGTCTCCATTCTCCTATATGGATTTGAAACATGGATATTGTTGACAGAAACAGAGAGAAGGATCCAAGCGTTTGAGAACAAATGCATGAGAACACTCCTTGGCATTTTTTGTTGGGAACAAAAAAACAATGTGAAAAGGATTGAAAGTTTTGTGAGACACCAGGAACCTCCTCTTGCTGCAGCCCAACGGGGAAAAATGGCAAAGTACAAGGCACTACAGCCTGTGCAAGATCAACATTCAAGTCAAAGTTGAAGGTGTACGTAGGAGAGGACGTCAATGCAAAAACTGGTCGGACAATGTGAAACAATGGACATATATGACTGTACCAGAATTGTTGATGGCTGTCGTTATAGACCGTTGTGGAAAAGAGTTAGTGGGGTTTCGGCATTCAGAACCGCCCTACAATTACAAAAGTCAAGGGGATTATTATTATTATTATTATTATTATTATTATGTTATTTTTAGCCCTCTCTTGTTTGTTGTTCGTCGCTGCTCATCAAATATATAAAGTTTTGTCATGTCGACGAACACTCGTTTGACACTTTCGTAATGTCAGCGAATACTCGTTATCACTTTTGTAATGCTTATTGTAGTAGAGACTTTGAAATCGCAGTTACAACTATAGTAACGCCGTTGAACAATACTGGTTCCAGACGCCTTCAAATATCACTATATCAATAGTAATTCGCATAGTGATCCGAACAGAGAAATGAATAGAGTAGAGAATAGCGCTCCGTATAGTAATAGAGGATAGAGTAGAAATAACGATCGTTAGTTGTCATCTACTTCCTACATATATGCTTTTCCTCTGTGGTGACGTGGTCTACATAATTCAATAATGGGATCGCCTGTTTACTCACAGGCGATCTATGCTCAAACTCATGTGTCGGCAGCGACACTTTATTCCTATATAACATAGGGATTTCACTTCCTAGTTTAGGGATTGAAATCACGACCACTAAGTTCAAAATATCTCAAACTCGGGACGTTCCATCATCACCGGATGCACCCTGAATTTTCGTCTATCGCGTACCTATTGGGACTTCAAGTGACATCAAGTGGGACTCCTAAAATACGATCAATCACTAAAGATGTTGGAAAAAGGTTCGGTTCCGTGTACCTCTACATAAGTACCTATCCCTGCAATCCTCTACATTTGCAAGAGTCAGATGGGCCCAAAAGGGAGTACTGTTCTCATATATAGGCAAGAGTTGTCCAGTCTTCAATAACCAGAGTCCAAAAAGCGTCTCTGCGGCCTTGTTGGTGATTATTTTTCATCTACAACCCCTTTCCTACAGACGAAACCATAGAAGTCTCTTGCTATTCTATCGTTATTTCTAGGGAATATATTCAGATAATTTACATTCTTCACTTCCACGAGCTTCACAGTTAATGCCAGGCACATTGCAGCAAACCCCACTCCTTTCGTTCGCTTTCCACTAGTTAGATGTGCATTCCAAACGGACAGCTTCACACGAACCGCTGCCTGTGGAACCAAATCCCAAGAGGATAATTCCCCTATCACTAAAATATTAATCTGTTCAAGTCTAGAGTTAATCGTTATCTTCCTCATACCCTCATAACCTGTGCCTTTTACTCTGTCCTGGGTATGACGATAAACTACATCCGGTAGCAAGGCCTCTGATCGGGAGGTTAGAGATTTTGAGGAGCGTGGAACTGCCTTTTAAGTGTTATTGTTGCGAGGTTCACCCTGACCCAGGGTGGGGGAGTACCTGCTATGGGTATATAGTGAACACTTAAAACATAAAAATGTATAAAAATACATTTTTATAATAAAAATACTTTTTAATTCTATTTAAAAAGATTTCCAACAATACATTTTATAGCAAAATTACCAACAATAAATTTTATCTGTAGTTGAATTGAGTTCAAGATTTTTAGCTGAAGCCATAAAATTGTTCAAAATATATAAATTTCGGCATTAAATAACGCATTGATATGCCACTAAAAATTTAACTAACCAACAATTTTTATTCTATAACTCTCTACCACGTGGCTCTTCGGCTTTGTACAGGTGAACATTTTTGTAAATAGAAGTAAACGTTTTGTGGTATTGGCTTACGCTTCAAAAGTAGATAAGTGCTTCATCAGGTGACACTGTAGCAGGGATTTCGTTTCCTGTCAATATCCCAGTATCCCAATTGCACTGACGTTGTTAATTTAATTTTGAAACCCTCGACTTGTTTTACTTTCAAGGGCTCAGAATCGGATGAAACTGGAAAACAAACGCTCACCCCCTCCCCCACACAAAACATATCACGCTAATCAGATTTTTAGAACCCAGAATGGTTTGGGGATATATTTTATAGGGAGAAATATGCATATTATAAACAGAAAAATACATTAATTTAATCGGGAAATTATCTGGATGCAAATTAACGCCTCCAGCATTTGAATTTAGTTATATAATTCGCCTCTCATATATATATATATATATATATATATATATATATATATATATGTGTGTGTGTGTGTGTGTGTGTGTGTGTGTGTGTGTGTGTGTGTGAATACAACATGGGAACCGGTGATAAGGAGTGCCAAAGAAAAGCGATAATAACAACAGAAGTTGCAATATGAGCTCTGGTAAAAACACGTAACAGCAAAGAAAATGCAATATGAGCACTGGTAAAAATGGTTGCTGAAGACATTAGGTTTATAATATCCAGAAATTCATACCAGGACTCAAGGACACATGGCACAGTGAATAAAGGCGTTGGTTAGATCCAGTGACCTAAAGAGTGTGAGTTCAATACCCGATTAAAGCAGTGGAGAACTTTCAGAGGGAAATTAACAGGAGATAACTGATAACTGTCATCCATCAAACATGGCACGCGGAACTGGAACAGTCTACCCCAGTGAGAGAAATAAAGGGTTAAGTTCGACATTCGAACCACCTGAAGATGGTCGGAGTGTACAACGGCCGAAACGTTGTAATAAATAATGCGACAAAGATGAGGACAATAGTCCAAATAATGTAAATTATATATATATATATATATATATTACACCCTAAGATTAAATTCACCCCAAAACATAATTGCCATTCCTAGATATACTCATCAAAAATAGGAATGACCATATTATGACAGATATCTGCTACAAATCTACAGATACCAAACAATATATTCATTTTAAGATCTATCACACAAAATACTGTCTAAAATCCATCCCCCTATTCCCTGGCAGGTAGCATTTGCACTATACTGGACGACAAACACCTCCGAGAAACCCTCCTAGAAGAATTACGTGAAACTCTGAAAAAATAAGGATACCCAACACCACTAATAAACAAAGGTTTCGAACTAGCACAAAAATACCTTTAGACGAATCACAAAACCCAAAGAAACGCAACATCAAAGAATTACTAGTATAAGTGTCAACATATAACAAGAAATATTCAGAACTATTTACAGAAATAACAAGAAACCTAGGCTTACTTAACAAGAATGATGAAATTAAATATATACCAAAAACGAACAATAAATTAAAAGCAAACGCCAATCAAAAATGCAACAAGAAAAGATGTGGCTTTTGTGACATAAGTATAGAGAGAAACTCTTATAACTTTGAAAACCCCACAACAATATTCACAATAAAGAAAATCTTAAGCTGTAAACCCCAAAATGTAATTAATGCACTTTGGTGCAAAGAATGCAACAAATCTTATATAGGTATCACTCAAGCACTAAACAAAAGAGTCTTCCTGCATTGTGACAGTATGTGACACCGGAAAAAATGAAAAGAAAGGATTAATGTAGACTATGACAGAGATATTTAAAAGCACGATATGATATATAGATTTATGTTCGCTTGCCTAAAATTGCAAGTGACGAGATCATATCTCATGATTATCAGGAATAAAGAAGGAGTTAATTGACTATAATATTTAATAATTTTGCGAAAAAATGCAGAAGCAAGAGACTGGCCTATGCATGTCTCTCAGTAGGCGAAAATGACCTCACCGTCATTAAGATTTTATCCTGCGTTGAAGGAATTCAGATAGGGAATAGACCTGTGGGGTCCATTGGTACTATTAGTGAAAATTAAAAAAGGTAAGTACAATTAATGACTAAAATTTTAGGCCGCATTTCTGCCCACGCAGTTTGAAAGTTGGAATTGTCAAAGAAACATCTGATGTGGCCAGCTTAGATAGGATATCATTTGAAATTAATGGTACGAGCATTGATAAGAGAAAAATTATTTTATACGAGCGGGCCAATACCTGCAATCACCACCCGTAGGAAAATTTATTACATACCAGATAACAAAACACCTTTGTTGTAATCGTTACAGAAATCTTGGGAGACCCCAACAAATTACTATATAAGCGGAGCGCCCATGCAACCCAGGCAGTTGCAGTTGAAGTTAGAGTTGCAGGCAGAATGTGAGACGAGACAGTGGTGAAAGAACTGCTGTAACCCACGTGACCTGCTGTCGAGAAAATTCTCGACTTTGAGCCTTGTTGCAAGGAATTTGCAACGATAGGCAAAAATCTCACAAAAGAGATTATAGTGGAAAATGTTAATATTTTTTATATCAAGAACTGCATGAACCAAATGGAAAATAGACCCGAAGACTTTTTGCGTTTTTATTATATCTGCAAAAAGATATTTCTAATTTTTTCATCCTAGCACAGCTCGCCATGATTTGAATCAACACTACGATACTGACGATTAACCTATTCTTACCAACTCTGTGTTCAAGTGTGAGCAGAGCAATGTGGTGACCAAAGTGGATAGCGACCAACGACGGTTGAACCGCGACAGTATCGAACAGCGTGGGCATGACTCTGCATTCAATTCGTCGTCCTACGACCCTGAGTACCAAGAACACTTCTGGTATAGTCGGCGTATGGCTAGGATTAGAACGTCTGACCAGGCTAACTTAGAATCGACTACCGGGTTAAATGTTATAGCTGAAAAAACAACATTAAATTACCAGACAATAGAAAACGCTGTGTCACAAGACATCCACAAATGCAACAAAGGTAACCATGCAAAGTATATATATATATATATATATATATATATATATATATATATAGATAGATAGATAGATAGATAGATAGATATGGATATATATATATATATATATATATATATATATATATATATATATATATATATATATTATAAACAGATCATTTACTTAAATATTTGTATCTCTAAAAATAACGTATAAACAGAAAATATATTAAAATAATCGTCGGACTTAGTCTATTTCATAATATATATGTCATATATATATATATATATATATATATATATATATATATATATATATATATATATATATATATATATATATATATATATATATATATATATATATATATGTATGTATATATACCTATACCGGTTTTTGTTAATAAGGCAAAATATATGTATAGGAAACGAATATATATATATACACACACTGGTGAAAACACACACTATTCGGACCATACACGCACACACAAACAAACCATACACTGTGCATGTATATACTATATAGATTTTCTTTCAATGATATGACATATAAAATATATATGTATGGAGAACGAATTTATCCGAACACACTGAAACACTCAGAAACGCACAAGAACATTACACACAGACACACTCACAATACAAAGTGTGTGTATGTATATATATATATATATATATATATATATATATATATATATATATATATATGATGTACACATACACAATACACAACAACAAAGGAAGACACCAGGAAAAGATACAGGACATCAAAGATAATTTATTATTAATTCTCGTGACTCGCATATTTAATCGGATTTTTTCTAGCGTGGCTAAATTGATGATGGTGTCTATCCACTTTCAAATATACGTACATGCATATATATATATGTGTGTGTGTGTGTGTGTGTGTGTGTGTGTGTGTGTGTAGGTAAAATTTGGTATGATGGCGATCTTAGAAGTACCTCCCAAAACAATTAGGCCTGTAGATTTAGGTTTCGACTCTCCCCGACTAAAAGCATCGCGACCAGAACTGACTCTAATTTAAATAATTTTCACCAGAAAAGTCCGCCTTTATGTTGCTAACTCTAATAACTCTTTTGATAGTGCGCTTTTTGTTATTTTCTCTTTGTTTTTCTTTCACTTTACTATCTACATTTAACTTAATATCCTTGTTTTAAACTTTCTGTTAATATTTGATACAATATATATATATATATATATATATATATATATTTCCCTCCATAAATGGATATTGGAACTTATACTGAGTTTACTTTTAAAAACCTTCTATCTTTATAGATGCTTCACACTCCCTGTCCATAATCCCTCCCTCAGATCTATAAGGCTTCTCCTTTGTAAGCCTGAATTTCTTTTGTTTTCGTCTTACTCTTGAATAGATAACTTGACCCCGCCCTTGTAACTACCTTCTGTAATAATTCAAATGAGAGTACCCTAGTTACCCCCACTTCTTCCATTGTGTCTAAAGTCCTCAAGTACATGAGCAAGTTTATCTCGGTGTCTTTAGCTCTCGGACTGGTAGGATGTTTTTGACACAAAGAGGAATTCTGTTGCCTTGATTTCTGGGCAGAGGCGACATGTCCCCTCGGGGCATCACCCATATATTTTCTTTCCTGGGTTGATTGCCCCTTCATTAAGCCTGCTAGAAGTAGACGTTTTCTTGGTTTTGGCGTTATCCGCCTGATAGTCAGGCATCCGAGCTATCCCATCAGCAGTTGTATACTATAGGTACAGATCTCCCGTAAACGAGGTACAGATCCCACATATATGTGCTTCCGCATGGCATTTATCCATAGTACCACATTCGACTTGTTCTCTACCGTTCTCAGGACGAAGGGACGGTAATCTTTGACCGAATACCTGAGAAGATCGACAATATCTTCACTCAATTCTCATCGACCAGCTTACATGACTGCGGTGACTTCAATATCCACCATAAAGAGTGGCTAGTCCATTCCAACAAAACTGACAGTGAAGGCAGATATTGCAGAGACTTCTCCATCACGTATGACCTAACCCTGATCATCGAAGTAACTACATCAGAAGAACTTCCTCGATCTCTCTGTAAACTCCTGCCCTGGTCAATTCCTATCAAAAGTCTTACCTCCACTAGGCACATTAGATCATTCCCTAACCAGTTCAGATTGATACCAAACGTAAAGAAACCCCTCGCTGTGGCAAGGCAGATTGTGACAGATTTCGATCTGACTTAATGAAAGTTTATTTCTCAACCTTCTTCTGCCTCAAAAGCTACTGATCCTTTCTGGAATGGAGAGTTTTACACCCCCCCCCAACACACATACACCGAGTTCCAGTAAAAACAAAGAGTCAACCCTGGTTCCCCTGTGAATGCGCTACACTCATAACTCACGAAAACCACTACTTCAACAGCTATCGCCATGTGTGAAATATTTCGGTCCTCACTGCATTAAGAACTGCCCGTGATCGATGCAAAATAGTTCTAGAAAACATCAAGGGCTGCTACGCAAGAAGATCCCGTAAATTCTGAAAGATCACCAACCAAATCATATTTAGTAAATATCCCAAATTAATCCCAATACTAACCAAATCATTTTTAGCAAGATTATAGGTTAAAAGGCGGAATATATTTACAACTGGCAGTTCAAATTGTTGAATTAATAACTCATCCCCGTTTTAAAAATCTGATTATCTGCATTTTCTTCTGTAAACACAGGAAACAATGTTCATATAAGGATCTGCAAGTTCTAGATAGTTTGAAAATTATCTATTTAACTTTCAGGGCTTTAATTTCTTCAAAAATGAAGAAAATCAAAGATTCTAACTAATTTTGTTTGGTTATTTCGGTAAATCTTTTTCTTGCTTTTTCCTTATTTTATTCATTAAAGAGCTTTATAATTTACATACTATAAAATTATCATTGTTAAATTACGTTGCTTCCTCAGTGAAAATGTCAGCCGTTCGTCTTTAACATTGTACCAACAATTCTGTTTCAGATATTCTATATATATATATCCGTTGCAATTTTAAAACTCTTTTTGATGGCATCTTATTTAACATAGACAATTTGATTAGTTGAATTGATTATCAACATGTCTAGCTAATTTAGATTTCTATATTTTCCTTATTTTTTTTTCTTTATTCTTCTTTTCCTTTGTACAAGAGACAACATCGTGTGTCTTTCTTTCTTGCTTGTTTTTCTTATTTTCTTTCTTCTTTTTTCCCGGGAAAAGAGGTTGTTTGTAAGTAAATATAAAAAAAATTGTAATAATCCGCATTTACTACCGCCTGATGAGATGCGATGATAATTCATCGAAACCTGAGTGCATTTATGTAGCGGTTTTGCACATGTTCTAATATAATATCCTATAATAAAGAATACTGGTCTACTATTATATTGAGCCCTATTTTTAAATTAATGCAGTGAACGTTTAAATTTATATTTGATAGCTTCTCATTTCAACTGGATACATATATATATATATATATATATATATATATATATATATTATTAAATGGACAAAGTCCGACAATTATTTTAAGACATTTTTATGTTTATACATTCTTTTATAGATACTGAAAATATTTAAGTAAATGCTTCGTTTATAATAAACAGTCATTAAACAGCATCGGAGGAGCGCGTTGGAAATTTTTACATGAGAAATTTTCATAGAAAATATTTGTCCTCCAACAGAAATGGAATCGAACCTGTATCCTATACGGAACTGTTTATAGCCAGACGTGCCTGAATGTAACCGGTTGGGTCATAGGAGGAGCGTTCGGTTATTTAAGGTCGATATTACTGTATTTAAATTTCAATCTTCTATGAATCTATATATACGTACATTCATATTTGCTCACGTGTGTGTGTGTGTGTGTGTGTGTGTGTATCCAAATGTAAATAAAATGACGTCATCTATAAGCGTATATATTTCCTACATTAATGGATAAACTTTCCGACAATTATTTTAAGTAATTTTTATGTTTACTTAAATATTTGTATTCATCAAAAAAAGAATGTATACGTATAAAAATGTAATAAATAATTATGTGAATCCAGGGAACTTGAGTTCAGAACGATAATTTGAAAACATTTTATTTAATTATATATATATATATATATATATATATATATATATATATATATATATATATATGTATGTATGTATGTATATATTTATATATATAGGAACATGAAAGGTGTTATTGACCAGTTAATCTGAGGATGATAATAGAAAGGTTGTTTAAAAAACAACGTCAAAAAGCTTATATGTTAGTGTCAAAAAAATATACACTGTTACTAGTATCCCTAGAC